>AWOL01S0051940.1:0-13689 GCA_000715115.1 Nicotiana otophora | reverse complement strand
CTCGTGCGGGTGCTCTAGCTGCACCGCGTGGACGTCCTCGGCCTCTACCCCGGCCCCGACCTCTCGCTGCTCTAGCAGGGGGCGCGGGTGCCTGGTCATCAGATCCTCTTGTACGTGTCCTCATCATCTTGAGAGAATAGAGTACACAAGTTTAGAATTTCGAAGACAACAATTTCGCACGACAAGGAATCAAAGAAGTGTAATTTTTTTTCCTAACAGTTTCATAACCTCCCGAAGCTAAATACAGACGTCTCTGTACCAATCCGTGAGACTCTACTAAACTTGCTTGTGACTCACGACACCTATGAACCTAGAGCTCTCGTACCAACTTGTTACGACCCAATTCTCCCTCCGTAAGACGTTGTGATGGCACCTAGTCTCTACGACTAGGTAAGCCTAACAAAATGGAAGTAAAACGTAACAACTAACTGCAACAGATAAATAAATAACTGGTAACAATGTCGCTTGGCATGTATAATAACCAACACTCTAGTAATACACAGTATTCCCAATACCAGGAACATCATAAATCACAAGTTACAAAAGGAAACTAGAATCTCTATACACCAGAGTCTAATAAAAATAATACGGAAGGTAAATTACATAGGAAAGAATAGAGGGGGACTCTGAGGTCTGCAGACGCGAGCAGATGTACCTTGATGTCTCCGGAACAACAGCAAATGCATAACTAATAGCGAGGCTGGTATGATGAACATGGATCTGCACACGAAAACATGTGCAGAAGAGTAGCATGAGTACACCACAATAGTACCCAGTAAGTACCAAGTCTAACCTCGATCGAGTAGTGACGAGGTCAGGTCAGGCCCACTAGTAAATAATAAATAAGGCAGGAGAATATACAGTATAATGAGACACTAGAATTTAACAAAAGGAAACACAACGAGACAACAGTACAACACACAAGGATAAACAGCAGAGGATCTCCCGAGATACCGTCTCGTAGTCCCAAAATAAATATACACGGAGAACTACCGAGGAACCGCCTCGTAGTCTAAAAAGTAAATGTGTAGGGAGAACTCCCGAGGTACCGCCACCGCTTCGTAGTCTCAAAAGTAAATGTGCAGGGAGAACTCCTGAGGAACCGCCTTGTAATCTCAAAAGTAAATGTGCAGGGAGAACTCTCGAGGAACCGCCTCGTAGTCTCAAAAGTAAATGTGTAGGGAGAATTCCCGAGGAACCGCCTCGTTGTCTCAAATGTAAACACGCAGCTCAAATCGATAAATACAACAGTTAACAACAAGATTTCTATAGTTATACTGATAAAGAACAAGGGAAAGCAGGAAATCAACTAGTCCTGCTTCACAGAGTTTGAATAAGCAGTTAAAGCATGTAGACATGCGATATTAGACTAAACAGGATAACTACATATATTGGAATAGCTCAATTAAGAATGAAAACAGACTAATACTCATTTAAACGGTATAACTCAAATTAAAGGAAAACCAGGTTGCTACTCAGTAAAATAAATCGAGCTTTACAATGAATAGCCGGTGTACACGACGCTCACATATCACAAAATTACCAAATCCTAAGGGAAATTTCCTCCACACAAGGTTAGGCAAGCCACTTACCTCGAACCAAGCTCAATCAATCGGTAACAATGCCTTTCCATGAATATCCAACTCTGAATGGCTCAAATCTAGCCAGAATCAATTACATACCATAAATACAACTATAAAAAACTAATCTAATTAATGAAATCAAAGCTAAAGCAAGAAATTAGAAAATCGCCCCAAAAAGTCTCCCCGGGCCCATGTCTCAGAATCGGGTAAAAGTCACAAAATGTAAACACACATTCACTCACGAGCCCAGTTATGTAATTTGTTTTGGAATTCGACCTAAATTTGAGGTTTAAATCCCTATTTTACAAAAATCCTTAATTCTACCCAAAACCCCCATTTTCCACCATGAAAACACAAGCTTTTTGGTTGAAATCTTAGGAAATGTAGTGAAAGGTTGAAAGAAACTAGTTTAGAATCACTTACCAATGATTTGGGGAAGAAAGATTCTTTGAAAAATTGCCTCTAGGGTTTCTTGTTTTGAAAATTTGAGAGAATGAACCAAAATTCCGTCTAAGTCCCATTTTGATCAGTTGCAAATGTCGCATTTGCGAACCCCGCAAATGCGAATCTCGCAAATGCGAAGAATCAATCGCAAATGCGAAGACCTTCACATCTCTGCTTTCATTGCATTTGCTATGACTTATTCACAAATGCGAACATTGATCCTCCGTATTTGCGACCAAATTGATCGCAAATGCGACCAAGCTTGCCCCAGCCCCACTTCGCAAATACGAAGTATTGTTCACATATGCGAACTCTGGCCTCCCCGCAATTGCGACCTCTTGATCGCAAATGCGACCAAGCTTGCCCCAGCCCCACTTCGCAAATACGAAGTATTGTTCACATATGCGAACTCTGGCCTCCCCGCAATTGCGACCTCTTGATCGCAAATGCGACCAAGCTTGCCCCAGCCCCACTTCGCAAATACGAAGTATTGTTCACATATGCGAACTCTGGCCTCCCCGCAATTGCGACCTCTTGATCGCAAATGCGACCAAGCTTGCCCCAGCCCCACTTCGCAAATACGAAGTATTGTTCACATATGCGAACTCTGGCCTCCCCGCAATTGCGACCTCTTGATCGCAAATGCGAACTCATGCTGACCCAGGTACTCTTTGTAAATGCAAGCCTGTTAGGATTGGGGAATGTTCGCAAATGCGAACACTGATCTCGCAATTGCTAGATCAAATACCAGTTACCAGAAATTGCAGAACCAGCTGAGTTTTCTACGTCCAAACCACTCTATAGCCTATCTGAAATTCACCCGAGCCCTCGGAGCTCCAAATCAAACATGCACACAAGTCTAAAATCATCATATGAACTTGCTCACGCGATCAAATAGCCAAAATAATACTTAGAACTACGAATTGAACACCAAATCAAATGAAGTTTTTAAGAAAACTTTGAAACTTCTATTGTCACAACCGTACGTCCGAATCATGTCAAACCAACTCCGTTTCTCACCAAATTTGACATACAAGTCACAAATATAGTATTGGACATATACCGGGTTTCAGAACCAAATTACAGACCCGATATTCAAAAAGTCAAACATTGGTCAAATATTTCAAAATTTTTAAGCCTTTAATTTTCAAATTTCAACAAAGTGCGATTACTCGAGCTAGGGACTTCCGAATTCGATTTCGGGCATACGCCCAAGTCCCAAATCACGATACGGAACTACCGGAACCGTCAAAATATGAATTCGGGTTGGTTTGCTCAAAACGTTGACCAAAGTAAACTCAAGTGGATTTTAAGGAAAAAATTGCATATTTTCTTAGTTTTTGACATAAAAGCTTTCCAAAAAAATACCCGGACTACGTACGCAAATCGAGGAAGGCTAAAATAAGGTATTTAAGGCTTCAAAACATAGAATTAGGTTCTAAAATATAAGATGATCTATCGGGTCATCACAGTCGATGCACAACGGATACCGAGCGTTCACATATGAGTATGAGTGAGTGGAATGGATTCAAAGAGGTACGTTTCAAGCCGAATCAATGACGCACGATACAAAAAAAGATGGGAAGTTTATCCTAAAATTCCATGTAGCCTCTTGAAGATAAGTATGGACGTCATCATACCGATTCGTAAGACTCTACTAGACACTTGCTCATGACTTGTAAGACCTATGAACCTAGAGCTCTGATACCAAATTGTCACGACCCAAAAATCTAACTAGCCGTGATGGCACCTAACCCAACCCATTAGGTAAGCCAATTTACAAATATCCGATTCAATTAATATTTAACTGACTCTAATACACTCCCCAAGGACTGGTAGTATAAATCATGAGCTTCTAAGTTTAGAATTTATAAAGCTGATATGAAATAAATACATCATCTGTTCGAAATGTACATAAACAGATTTTTATAAATCTAAGGCTACCATGAACAAGAGGCAGCTACGACCGGAACACAGGTACATCTTCAAATCCAGCTCTCATCGATCACAGCAACATCAACATCCAATATTTGCACGCAAGGTGCAGAAGCGTAATATGAGTACAACAGACCCCATGTACTCAATAAGTAACAAACCTAACCTTAGGTTGAAAGTAGTGATGAGCTGGAACACAGGTCGAGGTCGAACACCAATAGCCAACAATAAAAGTAATAAAAGAAGTATCTTAGAGATAAACTGCTCAGCTCGTTCACATTTCTACAAAACTAGACATGCTTTTCAAATATATCAATGAAAACCTAAATCCTTTACCGAAATTACCAATTTATGAGTAAGTTTAAAAATTGTGATTTTTCCCAAAAACTTTCAACATGTAAATGTTTCATTTTTAAATGGCATGAAGAAAATATATCTGTATGCCTACATGTCAATGTATATGAGAAGTCATGAATGATGTGATACCGTACAACATGAGAACAAATGCATCTCTATGCTTCTAAGTCAAGTGTGCATGTCAAATGCGATGCAACTCAGTGATAAACCATATGCATACTCTCAGAGTATCAATTCACTCAGTCCTCCCAGTCACTCAATCCTCACTGTCACTCAATCCTCCCAATCGCTCGGCACTCGCACTCAATAGGCACTTGCACTCACTGGGGTGTGTACAGACTCCGGAGGGGCTCCTTCAGCCCAAGCGCTATATTAAGCCAATCATGGCATCAGTCAATAAAATATGTTGCGGCGCGCAGCCCGATCCCATAAATATCCTCACCATCAGGCCCTCGGCCTCACTCAGTCATCAATCTTTTGATCTCTCAGGCTCACAATGTCATGAAAATCAGCCCAAAAATGATGATATGATGAATCAATAAATAGCAACAAAAACCGAGAGATGATATGAAATGAATGAACATAACCGAGTATGAAGTTACAATTTAAACAAATAATTCGATAGCAGAAATAACCTCAGTGAGTCCCAATAATACCAACATTTGCCTAAGCATGATTTCTAACATGAGTCACAGCTCGGTTTCTCTAACTCATAAAAATACATGGAAACAATACAAGTTAATTGATTATAAAGCTCTACGGAATCAACCGAGTCTCAATTTCTACGGTGCACGCCCACACGCCCGTCATCTAGCATATGCGTCATAATTCACATAACACGTATAATCAGGGTTCATACCCCCAACTCCAAGATTAGAGATGTTGCTTACCTCGAACAAGCCGAATCCAATGTCGAGCAACTTAAACAATGCTCCATAAATTTCATTATGCGCGTATCAACTTCCTAACAGCTCAAATCTGGTTACAATTAATTCGATTCAGTCAACACAAATTATAGGAATTAATTCCATATCAAAATACTAATTTTTTCAAAACATCCGAAATTACACTCAAATATCACTCGTGAGGCCCACGTCTCGGAACCCAACAAGAGTTACAAAATATGAACGCTCATTCAACCACGAGTCCAACTATATAACTTTTACCAAATTCTGACATAAACTCGACCCTCACATCCTCAAAATTTTAACTTAGTTCACCAATTAAATGTTAGAAACAACTATGGATTCGGGTAATTTGACCAATATTGAGTTAAGAATACTTACTCAATTATATTCCTTGAAAATCTCCCGAATATCGCCTCTTCTCGAGCTCCAATTCGTCAAAAATAAAAAATGAACAAACCTTCGATATTAAATATTTTTTGCCCAGTTGTTCTGCCTCATTTCATGTGCCAAATAATCCTGAAACTCTCTTTTGATATCTCTAATAGATTCCTTGTGAAATTCCAGTCAAGTTGGGCTTTTGAATCACCCAATTTGGCTTTAAAATGAGGGAGATATGATGTTTTGAAGATTTAAATGAAGTATGAAAATTTAAGGGATAAAAAATGATATTTTCGTAATTATTTTACACCAGAAAATCAGCAACGAAAATATTTTTGTTTTAGCACCCAAAACTCATTCGGAACTTCTCGGACACAAATCATATATGTGTTTCAATCATAAAACACGCTACGAACCTGCTCGCGCACTCAAAACACCGAAAAGAGGTCATCTCGACCCGATATTGATCATTGTCAAACTCTAAATCCTTAACTTGTTTCTCAACCAATGATCCAAAATACACCCGAGCCCCTCGGGACCACATTCAATCATACCAACAAGTCTTAAAATACGATACGAACTTAGTCGAAACCTCACATCACATCAAACAACGCTAAAATCACGAATCATACCCCAATTCAAGCTTAATGAAACTAAGAAATTCCAACTTCTACATTCGATGCCGAAACCTATCAAATCAAGTCCGATTGACCTCAAATTTTGCACACAAGTCATAAATGACATAACGAACCTATAAAAATTTTCAGAACTGGATTCCAACCCCGATATCAAAAGTCAACTCCTCGATCAATCTTCTAAACTTAAATTTCTATTTTAGCCATTTCAAGCCTAATTTAACTACGGACTTTTAAATAATTTTTCGAACACGCTCCTAAGTCCAAAATCACCATACAGAGCTATTGAATCATCAAAACTCCGTTCCGAGGTCAAATTCATAAATGTCAAACTTGGTCAACTCTTCCAACTTAAAGCTTCATAGTTGAGAATCGTTCTTCCAAATCAATTTCGAATAACCTGAAAATCAAAACCGACGATTCACACAAGTCATAATACATCATACAGAGCTACTCATGCCCTCAAACTACCGAGCGAAGTATAAATGCTCAAAACGACCGGTCGGGTCGTTACACTTTAGGACCTCGTCCCTTCATTCCGTATTGACATCCAAAGCTTTATCACCTGCTGAATTCATTCCACGGTCCACTTACAATACCATAATCCAAGAATAATGAGATAATTATTTCAACAAGTTAACTAATTTCTGATTTAGGTAAATAAAGTAAACCTTTCTTGTCGTCTGGATCCTCTTCCACCAGTTTTTGCATGATCTTGAGAGACTTATGAATAACCTCATCATCATCTTTTAATCCCACAAGGAGCGAGGAATCTTGATGAATTCCTAGAAATATCAATGTGAAAAGAAAGTAGAGTTATACATTATTTTTCAAGATAAATAAGGTAAAACATCGTTAAAAAAGATATATAATTATTTTGAGATTACATCAAACTACAAAACAAAGAGGCATATTTGGACAACAACTTGAGCAGAAGTTAAGAAAGAACTGCAGAGTACAAACCTAATAATAAAATAAAAGGAAATAAAAACTTTGATTGCCAAGTCTTTCGTGATTTCGATTTTCTCTAGGTGTTAGAAGTTTAATACAACTCATTTTCTTTTCAAAAACAACAAGAAGTAGATTTGTATTTTCTCTTTCTACATTACCAAATGAAATATTGAAATACTAGTATAAAACCAAAAAACAGAAATCAATAATAATGAAAAAGGGGAACAAACAAGAGAAGTTTGACAGGTCCAATATGTATGTTAATGGATGCATCAGGAGAACATAAAAAATAATGCAAACCCAAATAAAGCATGACATTAGATGTTTCAATACCATTTGCATATCAAACAAAATCTTTGAATTAAAATAAAGAAAGAAAAACCTGAGAATGACACAATAACAGAAGCAATTAATGAACACTCACAAAACATGCGCTCTAAATTAATAGAAACTTTTACTTAATAGCTATTGAAATATTGACTCAGTGATCCTGTCTTCCTAGTTCTTTGAGAATAAGCTTTGGTTTTCTTGCTTAAGCATATGGAGTATATAATAAGCTGCTAATTATAATAAGAGAGGTCACAAAATCTTTTAAAAGGGGAGAACAATCAAAAAATGGTTGTTCAACCTCTAGAGAGAGCGAAGGGCTCAGAAACGCACGTTGCAGTCAGTATTTGCAAGTAATTAAAAACCGTAAGGCATGTTATAATGATGTGTAACGGCCCGACTTGTCGTTTTAAGAATTAGCATCCCATTCAGCGGCTTAAGACCTCGAACAGCTTCGTAATGCATATTATGACTTGTGTGTGTGGTCGAATTTGGCTTTCGGATAATTCGGGATCAAATTGGAAGAACAATTCCTATGGTTCGTAAGCTTAAAAGAAAAGAGTTGACCGGAGAGTTGACTTTTGAGCAAACGATGACATAATGAAATTTTGATGATGTCAATAGTTTCGTATGGTGATTTCAGACTTAGACATATGTCCGGAATTGGATTTGGAAGTCCGTAGGTCAATTCGACGCATTTTGGCGAAAGTTTGAAAATAGAAGATTTTAAAAAAATGTTTGACCGAAAGTTGACTTTATTAATATCGGGGTCAAAATTTGATCTTGAAAATTGGAACAGCTCCATTATGTCATTTATGACTTGTGTGCAAAATTTAAAATTATTCCGGATTGATTCGATACGTTTCAGCGCAAATTATAGAAGTTGGAAGATTTGAAAACTCATAAGTCCGAATCGAGGTGCGATTTGTAGTTTCGACGTTGTTTGACGTGATTTGAGACCTCGAGTAGGTCCGCGTTATGTTATGGGACTGGTTGGTAAATTTGAACGGTGTCCCAAGTGGCTTGGGTGAGTTTCGGGGTGAGTTTTGAACGAGTTTGGGCATTTCGGCACTCTGATGATGTTCTGGAACAGTTGAAGTGCGGAGGGCACATTTTGAAGTGCGGATGTGCGGAGGCAGTGGTAATTGTGCGGACCGCAGTTGAAATTATGCGGTTCGCATAATTCCTCTCGCGACTGCAAAAATGAGATTCTGCAGGTTCGATGGTCCGACTTCGGAAGCTTATATATTTTAATTTACAAGGAATTTGGAGATGATTCAAAAATGAAAGTTGTATCCCTTTGAGTCTAGTTTCTAGAAAGATATACCATTAATCATTTAGTTATTTGTTAGAGAACGTTATGGTCAATTTACTGAAGCCTGGTAGTGTAGAGCTGCTGAAGTGCGGCCGCACTGTTTGGATTGCGGCCACAAAACGTGGGATGTACGGACCTCACAAAAAAATGTGCGGTCAGCGCATTGGGAGATCACATTGGTACCATATAAATGAGGGTTTCATCTCATTTTTTATTTTTGGACTTTGGGAGCTCGGTTTGTGGAAAATTTTCGTGGATTTTTCAAGAAATTCATCGGGGTAAGCAATTCTAACTCGGATTTGGTTAATATACATGAATATATCATTGTTTTCATCATTTAATTACTATTTTGAGATGGAAATTTGGGTAAAATTGTAAAACTTTCATAAAATAACTTTTTGCGATTTGAAAGGCGATACGATGTCGGAATTCGATAATTTTAGTATGGTTGAACTCGTATGAGAATGGGTGTTCAGATTTCGTAAGAATTCTGTCGAGTTCCGAGAGGCGGGCCCGGTATTGACTTTTGGTTGACGTTTTAATGTGAAATTTCAAGTCAACGTTTTATTATCCGAAATTATTTTCGATGGATTTTATTAAAGTTATACAATTAATTTGGATAGATTTGAACTGTACGGAGGCCAATTCAAGTAAGAAGGCTATTTTGGAATATCGGCCTAACTTCGTTAAGGTAAGTGTCTTGTCTAACTTTGTGTGAGGAAAACCACCCCTTAGGATTTGAGATGATTGTGTCATTCGTGTTATGTGAAGGTCGGGTATGCGAGGTGACGAGTGGGTATACGAGCTATATGTGGTATTTGACCGGTTTGGACCATTAGGCTCCTTTTATACAATTGATTGTAAATATCGTTTCATGATTATATCTTTTGTTGTTAGAATTGTTTGTACGTGCTTTACTTGAAATTGTTAGCACATGTTCCATCCTTGTTGTCAAGTTCACCCTTATATGCTAATTGTTGATTGTAATCACTCGTTGAATTCATGCTTTACCTGCCACATGCCTTAATTATTAATTGATGCTCATAAATTGTGCCTTGGCTTATGAATTGTCATTTTCGTTGCTATTTGATTTTGTGAGCTATCGTGTAGCCTTTTTCATTAGTTTTGACTTCTTTGTATAGCCTCGTTTTTCTTTTGATTTTGTGGTATACCGTAGTGTAATGACCCGACCGTTCGTTTTGAGAGTTGTAGCCCCGTTCCCCCATTAACTGCTCATTTTGTACTTTATAGTTGTTATGTGACTTGTCGGGGTAGTCGGTTCGGGTCCGATGTGATTTCAAAATGAAATGAGACACTAGGTCTCAAGGCTGAAAGCTTAAGTTAAAATATTTGATCGGATATTGATCTTTGAGTAAACAACTCTGGAATGGAGTTTTGATGTTTCTGTTAGCTCATTTAGGTGATTTTGGACTTAGGAGCGTTTCCGCATTGTGATTTGGAAGCCTGTAGTTGAATTAGGCATGAAATGACGAGAGTTGAATTTTTGGAAAGTTTGACCGGGAGTAGACTTTTTGATATCGGGGTCAGATTCCGATTTCAGAAGTTGGGGTAGGTCTGTGGTGTCATTTGGGACTTGTGTGCAAAATTTGGGGTCAATCGGATGTGATTTAATAGGTTTCGACATCGTTTGTAGAAATTGGAAATTCAAAGTTCATTAGGCTTGAATCTATGTGCGATTCGTGTTTTTGATATTGTTCGAGGTGGTTTGAAGGCTCGACTAAGTTCATATGAGGTGTTAAGACTTGTTGGTATGTTTGGTTGAGGTCCCGGGGACCTCGGGTTGATTTCGAATGGTTAACGGAATGATTTGAAGTTTGAGAGAAGTGCTGAAGCTCACTAGCTTCTGGTGTAATCGCACCAGCGGAGTGGGCATCGCAGGTGCGATCTGGCAGAAGTGAGGGGTGAACTACAAAAGCGGAGCTAGGATGGCCTCGGCAGGATGCAGGTGCGAGGGTCTAACCGCATCTGCGAGCCCACAGGTGCGAGCAAGACTCCGCAGATGCGGAATGGTGAGAGGGGCTTGTTTCCGCAGAAGTGGGTAGAAAGCTGCAGAAGCGCCTCTGCAGGTGCAGAACCTGGAGCGCAGATGCGGGAATGGGGGACTTAAGTGGTTTCCGCAGAAGTGAAGGAATTATCGCAGAAGTGGTTCTGCAGGTGCGGATATAGGGCCGCAAGTGCGAAAAGCCTGGGCAGATTATTAAAATAAGCGTTTGCGATTTTGGCTTCATTTCAAACATTTCAAGCACGGTTTAGGCGATAGTTGGGAGGGTTTTCGAGGGGATTCTTGAAGTAAGTCCCTTGTGCTTATCTTTGATCAATAATATTGCTTCCCCATTGATTTTCCCACCTAGTTGGTGTGTGTTTAGGGTGTATATTGGGAGTTTGAGGCTAGGGATTTGGAGAGTTTGATTTGGGGATTTGGGGGACGATTTGGTGTCGGATTTTGATAGATTTGGTATGGTTAGACTCGTGGTTGAGAGGGCTTTCGTGTTTTGGGACTTTTATCAAATTTTTAGACGTGGGCCCAGGGTCGGCTTTTGAACAGATTTTTATTTTGATTAATGACTTAGCATTTTCTTATAGAGTTAATTCCTTTAGCCCGTATTGATTATATCGCATTGTTTATGGCTAGATTCGAGGCATTCAGAGGCCCTTTCACGAGGCAAGGGTGTGTTGGAGTAGAGATTTGCTTGTTTGAGGTAAGTAACAGTTCTAAATTTGGTCCTGAGGGTATGAAACTCCGGATTATATGTTATGTGATCAGTATTAAGGTGACGCACATGCTAGGTGACGGGCGTGTGGACGTGCACCGTAGGAATTGTGACTTGGTCAAATTCCATAGAACTGTGTAGTTGAATAATCTGTTGTTATCTGTACATTTTTCATGTATTAGATAAATTTAACCCCAAATCATGTTTAGACTACGTGTTGGCATTGTAGGGACCCACAGAGGTCGTGTTCATGTTGAACTATCTGCTAAATTGTTGTTTTGTACTTAGTCACAGTTTACTTGTTTATTTTATCTCAGTCTCTATTGTTCATTATTGATGCATCATATCATTGTTGTTTGGGCTGATTTTTATGATTATTGAGAGCTCGAGAGACTGGAGAGATTTATGACTGAGTGAGGCCGAGGGCCTGATTGTGAGATATTATACTATAGCACACGAGTTGTCCGTGCAGCACGTGAGTTATCCGTGAGGATCCATATATTATAATATATCACGTGAGTTGGTCCGTGTAACACGTGAGTGTTTTGTGCGGATCCAGATATTATACTATAGCACGTAAGTTGTCTGTGCAGCACATGAGTTATCAGTGCAGCACGTGAGTTGTCCGTGCAGCACGTGAGTTGTCCGTGCAGCACGTGAGTTGTCCGCACACCCCCAGTGAGCGCAAGTACCTACTGAGTGCGAGTACTGAGTGAATGGAATGACTGAGTGACTGTGGTCCTGAGAGGATGCATTTGATTTCATTATTCTTTCACTTCAGCTGTCTTATACCACTGTTTTGAAACTTTCTGAGAGATATTATCTTACGTTTCAGTTGAACTTGACATGAAATTATTGTTTTGACATTAAATGTTGAACTTGAAAGTATGCCTACCTTGTTATGTTGAAAATTACTGTAATTGGACTCAGTTGTGAAGATCGTCACTACTTTCAGTCCTTTATTTAGTATTGTTACTGGCTGAGTTGGTTGTACTCATACTACACTCTGCACTTTATGTGCAGATCCAGGTGTTCCCGGACACGGTGGGTGTTAATTTCTTCGCACAGTTGCTTATCCGGAGATTTCAAGGTAGCTACCGGTGTTTCGCAGACCTTGTCTCTCCTTCCTTATCTTCTCGATTATTGTATTTGGTCTCAAACTATTATAGACCGTGTTTTATAGACTTGTGATATATAGATGCTCATGTACTCTGTGACACCCCGATAGTTGGAAATTCCGCATTTTATTTTGGGTTTTCTATCCCGGTTATGCGAACTTTTACTACCAAAACTGCTTTAAATGCATTCTTGCTAAAAGTGTTGGAAATATTTGGGAGAAATCGGCTTGCCTAGTACCACGTTAGGCGCCATCACGATAGGTTAGGATTTTGGATCGTGGCAAGTAGTTGGTTGTAAATTGGTTGATTAATATTAAGAGGGATCGAGTTGCACCCCACAACAAATATGATTTAATATTGAGAGGGATCGGGTTGCACGCCGTAATAGATATGATTTAATATTAAGAGGGGTCAGGTTGTACGCCGCAATCGATATGATTTAATGTTGAGAGGGATCGGATTGCACGCCGCAATAAATATAATTTAATATTGAAAGGTATCGGGTTGCACGCTGCAACAAATATGATTTAATATTGAGAGGGATCGGGTTGCACGCCGCAACAGATATGATTTATTATTGTGAGTGATAGGGTTGCACGCCGCAACATATATGATTATCATTGTGTGGGATCGGGTAGCACGCCGTAACATATATAATTTATTTCTTTATGGGATTGGGTTGCACGCCGCAACAAATGTACAAATATAAAATTATTGTGATATTAAGGTTAATTCCGATTGTGCTTCTCACGATGCATTTCATTCTAAGACGGTTACTGTGGTTTCTTAAATCACCTAATTGTATTTTGATTATAATTAATTAACCGTAAATATATTAAAAATGGAACAATATGAACTTCTTGAGTGAGTCATGCATACTATGTGATAGGTTAAGTTGCTAAGAATTTAGCAGAGGTAAATCAAAAAAATTTCAAGTTGTTCTACTTGTGTGTCTTTCAAAAAATAAAACTCATATCTTATTCAAAGATCTACTAATTTAAATGGT
>AWOL01S0051930.1:50945-62074 GCA_000715115.1 Nicotiana otophora | reverse complement strand
GGTGCACCTGTGTATGAACTTCCAGCATATTATGCTGGAACTCCAACACGCGGAAAGTTCCAGCATAATATACTGGAGATTGGAGCACCTGTGTATGAACTTCCAGCATATTATGCTGGACCGATATATTATACTGGAACTCCAGTATATTATGCTGGAATATTTTTCGGATTTTGAACAGTGTTTTTGTTCAGATTTATCTTTATATGAAAAATGACTATATTTCGATTACTTTTGAAATTGTGACTATTTTTCAATTATTACTTATAAATCTGGCTATTTTTGAATTTTTACCCCTGCAGTTTAAGGAAATCAGAAAATTGACAAAAAGCCCATAGTCTCTCCCTCGGCATGGGCTGCCCATCAGTTACCAAACCTCAAAATTGGGCTGTATACACTTGTGGACTGATTCCTGGCAAAATTTCAGATTCAAGGTTCATTGATTCCCCAATACATTTTGATTTTCGAGCACGGGTTTGTCGGTAAAAAAGTTAAATGGATTCAAGTAGAGTTTTTTTTGAACGTAACAATAAGCTAGACCCATAATGAGAGTCTTTCATGCCATAAATAAACTTGGGCACTTAAGAAATCTATTAGACAAGCGGATTCACATTTCTTACCGCCAATACAGTCCTCTATTAGTGGAGCAGAATGTCTAACACAATTGCTAGTAGAAGTCAAGTTGCCAGTAAGCTAAATACAGAATTGCATCTTGGTGTAACCATTCACTGTGTTATTTGCAGTTTAATTTTTATATATTGATCGTGTCAAAGTTATTTAAAAAACTGTCTACAGATGGAGAAAGCAAGGACTAGTAACCTAAAAAGTATGATAAATTAATTACCTGTTATAACCATCAAACTACATTTAAATACCTTTTTTTGTTTTTCTTATAAAAGAGGAGCTCTGAGCTGCAGCACTTTTAGTTATTATAGGTATACAATCTTGTACACATGCAAATGCATAATTCAACTTAAAATATGGTTCCTTCACTAAAATTTTCTTTATCCCCCTTTTTTTTATGACTCCAGTGGGTGGTGAAGCAGAAGGGTACAGTGTGAGAAAATGAGGACAAATAGAAAGATGAATGAAGAAAGTGAAAAAACAGAAGGACATATTGATATAGTAATAAATTACTAAGTAGGTAGTAACAATATAGTATGGGGTAAGATAGAGAGAGAGCCCGCCTTGAATGCCGGGCAGACAAAGACAGCACTGATTTTAGGAAGGGGTGACACAGACTATGCAGTAATGAGAGGAAGTATGGTCTCTATCACTCACCACTGCCATCCATTGTCTGCTCCTCATACACAGTCCCATTGTCCTATTTTTAAATAACATCTCTATTGCTTCGCTTGCTTGTGCGTATAATATCAACTACGTATATTAATTGAATACTATATATCAGTAACCCTCGTCATCAACGCTTAAGCATATAAAAATTAATATATCACCTAGTATTTTCCGTCGAATTTGAACCCTTGTATTCCAAATTTTGATCCGCTTTGTTGACTGCTAGTGGTGCTACAAGACACGTAGTACTTCAAAGCGTAATGAGGTTGTTAGTGGTGAAGGCATAATTTTCATTAATAAATTAAAAAAATAGAAAAAGTAAGGGGATTTAACATCTAATACTTCTTCTATTTCAATTTATATGAATCTATTTTCTTTTTAATCCGTGCATGCAAAAAAGAAAAATCCCTTTTCATATTAAAAAAACTATTTACCTTTATGCATTGATTTATGACACACAAAATATATGTGCCTAACTTTACATCACAAATGTAAAAGTCTTTTTTTTTTAAACTCTGTGTCAATCAAATAGGTACACATAAATTCCGCCCCGTAGCTCCGCCCATGCAAAGGCCCTCTCTACCTAGCCAGATGTGAAATACTCCACAGGAATGCCTGTAGCTGTATGGGATAATTCATGCATACAGGGAATAAATACACGTATGAATATATTGTACGCATATTCTATACATGAGAATGAATAAATGTGCATGATACAGAACGACTACAGAGGACAGTGGCTTAACGAGTCAGTGAAACAGTGAAGAGGTTGGGGGTGGGTTGAGTGGGTAGGTTAAGGGGAAAGTGGTCAGTGTGTCAGGTCAGCGAGGCGTCAATCATAAAGCAATGGATTGGAAAATCATTGAATGATATTTGGTCCCTTTCTCTGTTTGTCTTTAATCAATGAGGAAAGAGAGAGCTGAGAGAGAGAGACACTTAGGTAATAATACTATATACTACAGTAAAATCAAAATCCCATTCTTTCGTTTTCAGACTTTGGAGCAGTTGTTGCAGACTGGACTGCTTCTGCAATATGGTTTGAATACACATCTATTTGTACGTACCCCCTCTATAAGTTCTACTTATATAATTATAGTGACGATTAAGAAATATTTAAATACTAAGTCATTTATAAAGTAGTCACTGATAAATTGTTTATTAATTACTAGCTAGTACTAATAGGTAAAAAAAGGCAGCCTCGTATGCACAAGTGTCACGACCCAAAATCCACCAGTCGTGGCACCCAACCCAACCCGCTAGGTAAGCCAACTAATAACCATCTAATTCCACTAATATTAATAAGACAATTAAGTAAAAGAATTATCTAAATCTTATACATTCCCCAATGACCCGTAGTACAAATCACAAGCTTATAAAAATAGAGTTTACAAAGCGGAAATGAAATAAATACATAGTCTATTTGAAAAGTACATAAACAGAGTTTTATAGATCTAAGGCTACCACGAACAAGAGGAAGCTACAACCGGGACGCAGGTACATCTTCAAATCCGGCAACCATCGAGCACAGCAATAACAACAGCCAACATCTGCACGCAATGTGCAGAAGTGTAGTATCAGTACAACCGACCCCATGTACTGAGTAAGTAACAAACCTAACCTTAGGTTGAAAGTAGTGACGAGCTATCACAAGGTCGGGTCCAATACCCGTATTCTACAACAGTTCATAACAACATAATACAAGTAATAAAAGGTATCTGTGAAGTAAGAGTGCTCATCTCGTTTACAGTTCCAGAAAATGGTCATGCTTTCAAGTATCTCAGTGAGAAAATCCAAATCTTTTACCAAAAATGCCAAAAATACGAGCAAGTTTGAAAACTGTAATCTTTTTTTTTCCTTCCAAATAGCCTTTCCACAATAATTAAAATGTTTCATTTTCTCTCTCCAGATAACAAGTATAAAATCCCTCTCTATGCCCACATATCAATGTATAATAAGTCATGAATGACGTGATACCGTATAGCATGACAAAAATGCATCTCTGTGCATGTATGTCATGTGTGCATGCAAGTGCCATATATCTCAGAGATGAATCATGTACTCACACTCTCAGAGTACTCAATCTCACTGTTTCACACTTTTCACTCATCACGCTCAACCACTTGGTACTGTATATGGCCCATACGGCCCAGGAAACTCCATCCTAGAACATATACAACACTGATTGTAAGTCAACCAGTACCGAGGAAAAAGGGCAATCCAGCCCTGTGGAGAAATCCATCTCCAAGTATCAAATACTTCAAACAAATCCATGTCCAGGAAAATCCATCCCTCAATAATATCATGCGCGCTCACTGGGTGTGTGTTACAGATTCTGGAGGGGCTCCTACAACCCAAGCGCTATCATAATCATCAATATAACCACTGCGGCGTGCAGCCCGATCCCATAACTGTCACTCATAATCAGGCTCTTGGCCTCACTCAGTCATCAATATCTCCAGTCTCATCCACGGGCTCTCAATGTCATGAAAGCTAACCCGGAACAATGATATGATGTATCAATAAATAACAACTGAGACTGAGATATGATATGAATACATGAATATGACTGAGTATGAAATATCAATGAAATCAGTGAGATGACAGCAAGTAACGACCGCTATGGGTCTTAACAATATCAGCATAAAGCCTAAACATGGTATCTAGCATGATTGACAACTCAGTTACTTTATCACATGGTGAAAATACAGATATCAACAAGATAGGGCCACTATACAGTGCCATGGAAACAACGGAGTCACAATTTACAGGGTGCACGCCCACACGCCCGTCACCTAGCATGTGCGTCACCTCAATACCAATCACACAACACGAAATTTGGGGTTTCATTTCCTCAGCACTAAGTTTAAAAGAGTTACTTACCTCGAACAAGCCAATTCCAATACCGAGCAAGCCAAGCGATGTTCCAAGAATGCCATCACGCGCGTAGCGACCTCCCAACAGCTCAAAACTAGCCAAAAGCAACTCAAATACATCAAATAAAGCCCAAGAAAATAATTTCCAAATGATAAAGATCGAATCCTAAATCAAATCCCAAATCCGGCCAAAAATCACACCCGGACCCGCACCACGGAACCCGACAAAACTCCCAAAATCCGATAACTCATTCACTCACGAGTCTATTCATACCAAATTTACCAAGATCCGACAACAAAATCCCCTTCAAAACCTCAAAATTCCATCTCAAGAACTCTTTCACTTTTTCCCCAGTTTTCACCCCAAATCACAATTTAGATGATAAAAATCAAGATATAATCACGGAATTTAACCAAAACCAAGTGAGAAATATTTACCCCAATAAACTCCGCGAAATTCCCTCCGAGAATCGCCCAAATCCGTGATCTCTAGCTCAAAATATGAAAAATGAGCTCAAACCCTCAATTTTTGAATTTAACACTGCCTGCCCAGATTTCTTCTTCGCGAACGCGGTCGTCCTCTCGCGTTCGCGTAGACCAACTTAGACTGCCTCTCCGCTTTACTCTTCGCAAACGCGACAACTGCTTCGCGAACGTGATGCCTTACCAGCTCAAACCTTTGCGAATGCGAGCCTCACCTCGCGAACGCGTAGACTAAGGAACTGGGGTCCCCAGCAACCTTACTCCTCTTCGCGAACGCGATGCCACTCATATGTTCACGATGCACACACTGCCTTGCCCTTCGCATTCGCGTCCTCACTTTCGCGAACGCGTAGAACAAAAATTCACAATCTTAGAAACACTCTTCGCGAACGCGAGGCCCCTCTCGCGAACGCGTAAGACGAAACCAGAACCAAAATACAGCAACAGATCAGCTATCTCACCAAGGCAAATAATGATCCGTTAACCACCCGAAACTCACCCGAGGCCCTCGGGACCTCAACCAAACATACCAACGCGTCCCATAACATCATACGAACTTAGTCGAACTTTCAAATCACCTTCAACAACAACAAATATACGAATTACACACAGATTCAAGCCTAATGAATTTAGAAATTTTTAAATTCCACAAGCGACGCCAAAACCTATCAAATCACGTCCGATTGATCTCAAATTTTGCATACAAGTCACATTCGACGTTACGGACCTGCTCCAACTTTTGGAATCATAATTCGATCCCGATATCAAAAACCCCACTCCCGATCAAACTTTTCAAATTTCAACTTTCGCCATCTCGAGCCAAATTCTACTACGGACCTTCAAACCACAATCCGGACGAGCTCTTAAAGTCCAAAATCGCCCAATGGAGCTAACAAAACCATCAGAAATCCAATCCGATATCAAATATTAAAAAGTCAAAGTTGGTCAACCCTTTCAAATATAAAGCTTCTAGCTGAGAATCTTTCTTCCAAATCAATTCTGAATAACATGAAAACCAAACCGACGATTTACATAAGTCATAATACATCATACGGAGCTACTCATGCCCGAAAACTATCGAGCGAAATGTAAATGCTCAAAACGACCGGTTGGGTTGTTACAACAAGGTATCCCGCATTCACACAGGTCCGAGGAAGAGCCGCACCTCAATGAGTGTGACGTAGACAGTCTACCCTAATACAAGTATAAATGACTGATTACTTGGCTCGAATTCATGACCTATAGGACAAACGAAAAATTCTTTTTTGTTGCTTGAAGGCTCCCTTTCTATGGTACTAATAGGTAATCCCTTAAAAATGACAACTTATAGTATAAATGACACTAATAATGTAAATTCTTTCCGTCAATGAATTCAAAGATATATCGATTATGTGTTATACATGGACGACCCCAGTTGGACAGTATTCGCTATTTTTAACATTTCTGTCCATTGACAAGTCGCTTGCATCTAACTGTGTCTTGTTCTTTCAATATATGTTCTTATTTTATCTTTAGTCCATATGTCTTTTGCTTTCTCTCACTCTCTCACCACATACCTATGAATTTGTATATATGTATCTGATGAAAGAATGATATCCTTGGCATTGATTCACCTGCGAAAATCACGCCTTATATTATGCGTTTCTTTGTAAGAGAGAGACTACAAATACTAGCACTACTGTATTGTGGTTTTGTTTTCTTTCTGTTTGCACTTATACCCCACCTTTTATTGTCTCTTTCTACTCTTCCTATTTTAAAATAAATTACTCCATTTTAACTTAACACGATCGATTATTAAGCTAAGTGATAAGATAGAGAGTAAATTGCTAAATAATCATTAAAAATCACATATATGCTCTTTTTCGTTATAGCAGAAAATTAAATTTGAGCTGCATGTAGAGTAGGAATAAGCCTCAAAGTATTATTTTTGAGTTGTTTAGTTTAAGAGGCTTTTAACGAAGTGAATTATTTTTTTTGGACTGGTATTATTTAACAAACAAATCAACTATAAAAGTAGTTCGTAATTGCTCCATGTCCAACTTAAAGACAGTAAATTTTTAGAAGTGTTGCAATTGTTATTACTGATATTACTGTCATTTGCAGTTTTTTTATTGCGACAATTTTTCAACCAGATTCATGCAAACTCTGATATAGACAAATCAGTGGTCCATTGGATTTAATTAGATTTCAATAATCGATATGCTTTCTGGCATTTGAAGATACATGTCCAGATTAAAAGTTAGGAAACATTTATTGAATGGGTGTAAAAGTCAAAAGATGTGTTTGATAACCACCTTAATTAGTAGAGGGGTAAAGATTCCAAGTTGTCAACTTAAATTATTTGCACTAATACAAGGTAGCAAACAAAAATTAACGTGACAAGACATGCAAAATCCCAATATAATTTTGGACCTTAGATTCAGAAAGCAAAACTGCTAAGATCAACTACTATTACCTAAATCTACTTTGGGAAATTAAAGTAGTGCATTTGTAAGCTAGAAGTAACTAATTGTCTGCTCATAATCATGCTAGCTTTTTACCGTCAATATCATAACACTCTAAACACTATTCGTTTTGGAAAAAAAAATATCTGACTTTTGTAAGTCTTTGAAATTTGATATCGAAAAAGGCAAAAATGAATACACAATAAAAATAGAGAGTCAGATTTTGGGTATTTGAGGTCATATTTTATGCAAATACTTAGTGTCGATTGTAATTTCGTTTCTCAAAATTATCTAATGTATGCATACACGAATATAATCTTTTTTAATACGCTGCTACGGTACTTAGTTGCATACAGGAGCAACTATGCTTTTGGTTAACGATGTAACCTCAATAATTTTGATTCAAACTTTGTATTTGTCTTAATATTTTTGTTTAATATATAAAAACTAGTATTACTTTTGAATAGAGACAATAACCTTCAAATCTCATATCCGTTNTGAATAAAAGAAAAAAGTTAGACATTTAAGGGAATATAAAATGTAGTTTATACAAATATTTTTATGATTAAATTATTAACATTTATCACTTAATCATCTAATGAAGGTTTGTTACACAAAAATCACTATTTTAATTTTTGTCACTTAAAAAATCATACAACTAAATACTAGCAGCCAACCAGAATTGTAATCCAATTATGAATTCCAAAATCCTCAAATCTAATTGAACAATTCAGTTGATTGATGAAATCGAAAATCCAGCAACAAAATTAATTAAAACAAACTAGCAAAATGGACAAAAAAAAACTTATGCCGGGTAGGTGGACGTGGGTGTGGGTGTGGGGCGGGTGGATACGGGTGAAATGCTATGTGGGGCGGGGCTGGGCAGGTTGAAATTTTTGCGGGTTTATGCGGGTTTACACGCCAACCGCACCGCACCACACCGTTTGCCATCCCTACTCACGACAGATAGTTACTGAAATTATATGGTATTCTTCTTGAGGTTTTTCCATTGATCGGGTGGCTTGCCCTAAAGGTCAAAAGTTTAAGATCAACTCCATTCAAAGTCACTTGCAGAGGCGGATTCAAGATTTGAAGTTATGAGTTCCTACTATAATTTCAAATGTAATATACAATAATAACTAGATTCACAAATAGATATTTATAAATTTTTAGTGGATTTTTTAATAGAAATATAACATTTATGCAAAAGTTACTAGGTTATCAGGAACCCAATAACAACACATCTAGATCCGCCATTGGTTATTTGTAAACTTATATCCAGTGACGGATTTACAACCAAGGGGTTCAATTCAATCCTTTTCGTTGAAAAATAATATTGCGCAAATAAGGTAAATAAAATTCATATGTTTGTTAATTTCTGAATCTGCTTATAATGGCAAAGAAGTTCAAAAATTATTTTAGATCACAAGTTCAATTTTTTTAAGTCCCTTTGTAAATCTGGCTCTATATCTAGGGTCTATTATCTATCTATATTTATATCTATGCTATATTAAAAGTACGAAAACCTTTATTAAAATATCGTTCATCTTTTTTATCCTTTAAAATAGTGTTTATAATGGACAAAATGTCATGACCCGGAAACTCATCCCCGGGACTGTGGTAGCGCCTATCATTTCACTTGCTAGGCAAGCCAACACTAGCTAAATTATTTAACTAATTTTAACAATTCAAAATAAAATATTAATAAAAATAATCGAAATAGTCTGAAATGGAATAATAAAATACATATGACGATATCTAAACATATCCCAGAATCCGGAATCACAAATACATGAGCAACTAGAGTACTACATATATGGTCTGAAGCAAATACAAATGTTTAAAACTAGATAAATAGTAGGATAGATAAAGAAACAAACTTTAGGGATGCAGTGTAATGTCCCAATCGGTCATTTTGAGTATTTTAGCCCCGATCCCCTAAGTTATGCTTCCTCTATGTTATATTGTGGTTACGTGACTCGCCGGGGTGTTTGGTTTTGGTTTCGGATGAATTTCAGAGAGAAATGAGACACATAGAGTCCCTAAGTTGGAAGTTGAAGTCGTTGGAGTTGACCGTAGTTTGACTTGTGTGAAGATGACTCCGGAATCGAGTTTTGCAGGTTCCAATAGCTCCGTAGGGTGATTTTGGACTTAGAAGCTTATCCGGATAATATTTTTGGAGGTACGTAGGTCATTTCGGCGTAAATTGGCGAAAGTTGGAAGATTTTGAAAAGTTTGCCCGGGAGTGGACTTTTTAATATCGGGATCAGATTTTGATTTCGGAAGTTAAAATAGGTCAGTAATGTCAATTATGATTTGTGTGCAAAATTTGGTGTCAATCGGAGTTGTTTTGGTATGAATCGGCGTTGGTTTCGAAATTTGGAAGTTCATAGTTCATAAGCTTGAATTTGGGTTGCGATTCGTTGAATTCTTGTTGTTAAATGTGATTTTTGGTCTTGAGTAGGTCCGTTAGGTGTTTTGGAGCTGGTTGGTATATTTGAACAGTGTTCCGGGGGCCCCGGGTGTGATTCAGATCGATATCAGATCATTTTTGGACTTGTGTAATTTTTGAAAATTTTCGGCTTCTGGTGTCATCGCACCTGCGGAGGAAATAACCGCATGTGCGGACTCGTGTGTGCATGTAGGGGAGAGCAGAAGAGGAGAAGGCAGCCCAGGCCTGGGTCACAGGTGCGGAAACGGTTCCGCAGAAACGGCTTCGCTTCTGCGATGGAGAGGATCGCGGGTGCGTCCATAAGCAGAGGGGCGACACGTGAGCCGTAGGTGCGCATGCGCGGGTGGGTGCCTTTTTCCGCAGAAGCAAATTCTTGGTGATTAATTGAAGTCTGCACCTAGGATGGTTTTTCCGCAGGTGCATAGCCGCAGATGCGGCAGTGTGGTCGCAGGTGCGACGTTACAGGGCAGAAAAAGGGTTTTTTCAAGGGTTTTGCTTCATTTTCATTTTGATATTTTGAGAACTCGGTTTGAGGCAGACTTTTGAAGGATTTTCAGAGGAATTGTTGGGGTAAGGATTCTTGACTAGTTTTTGATTAGTTCCCATGAATCTACTGTTAATTATATCTTTTAATTAGTGTTTTGGAGTTTAAAATTTGGGAAAAATGATAGAATCTCCTTAGGCTAAATTTTTGGATTTTGAAAGGCAAAATGAGATCGGATTTGGATAATTCTTATATGGTTGGACTCGAATTTTATAATTTGGTCGGGTTCCGAGGCGCAGACCCGAGTCAAAATTATTTTCTAAGATCATAATGTTATTATTTAAATTAGTTTCCTATAGTTATATTTATAGTATAAAATTGTATTGGTTAGATTCGAGCCGTTCAAAGTCGGAAAATTGAGGGAAAGACCTTCTAGTTGATTGATTTAGTGTGGTTTGAGGTAAGTGACTTGTCTAACCTTGTGTGGGGAAAATTTCTTTTAGGATTTGGTATTGTTGTGATAATTATGATATGTGGAGGCTGTGTACGCAAGGTGATGAGTGCGTACACGGGCTAAATATTGAAATTCCGGATTTAGCTACGTAGTTTCCTTTTCATGCCTTATTTGAGTTACTTTAGTAGGTTATAATCATCATGTTTACCTAACTTCACATGTGTAATTGTCTTATCTCTTATTTGCAATTTATACTTCATGTTTAGTTGAATTACTTGCTTTCTTAATTCCGTATTCATTTTTTAACTGTAGAATTCTTTACTTGAAATAACTTGCTGTTGAGTTTGGTGTTAAGTTGCAAATGCCGTGATTTCTACTGAGGGAAGGTATAAGTTGTGAAATGTTATTTTACTTAGTTGTTATGTTTGGCATTTATGTTATTATTGAGGTGATTGTTTGGTTGTTTGCACGAGGTTTCTGCCGTGCTGTTGTTGCTATTTGCACGAAGTTTCTATCATGCCGTTGTTATTATTGATACAGATGCGGTGGTATAAAGTCTGGGTGTTAAAACGGATGTGGTGAGATAAGGTGGGCTTGATACGTGTGGCTAGTAGGGGAACTACTATAAGCCATGCGGTGTGATAAG
>AWOL01S0051930.1:35910-49680 GCA_000715115.1 Nicotiana otophora | reverse complement strand
TGGACTAAAACGCGGGGTGTTATTTCGAAAAAAATAATTTTTAAAACTAAATGTAAAGGCCCCCGCGGTGATACAAGGAAAGATTGTGAGTTACTTTTATGATTTGGGACTACGAGGCGGTACCTTGGAAGTGCCCATGTTGATCTTTTCTCTATTTGCTGTATTTGTTTGGTTGTTGTTTCCTTAACATGTAAAATCCCTGTCTTCCTTTCGTATTGCATTAACTGCCTTGATTCCGTATTGTTAACTTTCCATAAATTCTTTATTGTTTCACTTCCTTTGTCTTTATCATTATATCATTATGTCTTCTGGCTTGTTTCTTATTATCTCTAGTAGGGCCTTGACCTGGCCTCGTCACTATTCTACCAAGGTTAGGCTTGGCACTTACTGGGTACCATTATGGTGTACTCATACTACACTTCTGCATATGTTTTTATGCAGATCCGGGTACATCCTATCAGCCCCGGTATTAGCGAGCTGAGTTGCTTGTTTTTTTGGGACTTCAAGGTACATCTGCCCCCGTCCGCAGGCCTTAGAGTCCCCTTCTACCCTGTCCTTCCTTATTTCTTTATATATTTTATAGACAGTGATGTATAAGATTGTTCGGTACTGTATCTAGAGCTTGTGACTTATATCTCACTAAGTTTTAGGATTGCACGTATTGAGTTTTGGTAGATTCTATTTATGAAATTATTGGGATATTCAAGTTTTAATCTCTTATTTAATGTTTTCGCATATTGTTA
The DNA here is from genome assembly GCA_000715115.1 of Nicotiana otophora. NCBI lineage: Eukaryota > Viridiplantae > Streptophyta > Magnoliopsida > Solanales > Solanaceae > Nicotiana > Nicotiana otophora. The sequence continues at coordinate 48,937 of AWOL01S0051930.1, read as the reverse complement.
GGCTTACGTAGTCTTAGAGAATAGGTACTGTCACGATATCTTATAGAGGGAATTTGGGACCGTGACATGCGGACGTTGTGCAACTATACCTCAAGTCTCCGAATGTAGCTAAATCTGAGCAGAACACCACTAGACACTGCTAGGATCAAGACCAATATCTGCACAAGGTAGTGTCAAGGCTATGACAAGACATCTACATAAAAGCATAAATAAATATATACATAAAGCAACCAAATAACAAGTAGAATAATTAAAATATTAATTGGGAGGGGACTTGCGAAAGGGGAAATATCATAAGAACGACAAGTATGAAATCACCAAATAACATCTTTTGAAATAAGCAACAATGTAACCAAGTAAATCACCAATCTTGAATTTAAATAAGGCAATGAAATAAAAATGGCACGGCATAACCCTTCGTACTTTTACTCTCATCCTCATAATGTAATATCATAAATAAAATAACACGATATCACCCTTCGTGCTTTTACTCCCAACCTCCCATAATATGATAAATGATGATAAGTAATCAAATGCACGACATCACCTTTCGTGCTTTAATCCTCACAACCTCTCAATAAATGATAATGAATGAAAATAAGGCACGACAACACCCTTCGTGCTTTTCACTCTTACTCACCAAGCAACAATACAATTCCAAATTACAATGCAAGGCGGGAAGCAATTCACATCAATTATAGTGCCATGATAACAAACTCAACTTCCAAAATTTCCAACATCTTAAAAATAAATAATAAAAACGAGACAAATAATTAAGGAAGCATTAATCTATCTTATCATGGAAAACATAGTCAATGAGACAACCTAGTACACAGAAATAATTTTTACCCGCATGCTTTAACCCAATAACAACGCATATATACTCGTCACCTCACATATACATCATAACCACACATAATACACGCAGTAAATAGACTAACAAGTCATAATCGCTCAAGTCAAGGTTAACCATGACACTTACCTCATTCTACAACCAAATCAAGGCACAACCACGCCTTTTTTTCTTTAGAATTAGCTTCCAAACCAATCAAATCTAACCAAATATAGTTTAAATAATTCAAAATAGGCTTTAGAAACTACCTACTAGTGAAAACGATTCAATCTTTAATGATTTTGAAAAATTCAATAAAAGTCAACTCCGGGCTCGCTTGGTCAAAATTCGAGGTTCATATCAAAACCCAATTACCCATTCACCCCCGATCCTGATTATGTGATTAGTTTCAAAATTCTACCTCAATTTGAGGTCTAAATCTCAATTTACATAATCCCCTATTTTTACCCAAATCCCTAATTTTCACCAAAACAAATTCTAGAATAAAGGTTAAAATCAATAGGTGTTTATGAAAATATAATAAAATAAGTTAAAATCATCTAACCAATGAAGTTGGGATGAAAAACCTCTTCAAAATTGCCTCTAGGCCGAGCTCTAACTTGAAAATGGTAAAAATCTCGATTTTTGGAATGTTTTAATACCTGGGTGTTAGGTGTTGTCATGACCCAAACCGATGGTCCGCTACGGGCACCCGGTGCCTTACTCAACCGAGTACCAATGTTACATATCATTCTTATCGTACTGTCATTGGTAATTGGGTCAAACGATCCGTCATGGGCTAACCAGCNATAAACATAAGAGAATACTCAATATAAGATGACCCAATCTGATATAAAAACTTATACATTTGACATACGACCCTATAAGGCCACAATGAGCACTCGTACACTGAACATAGGCCGACAAGGCCATACAATCTTTCATATACATGACATGTGTCTACAAGCCTCTAAGAATACATAATTGTCATAAAGGTCGGGACAGAGCCCCGCCATACCAATCAATACATATCTTAATCATATAGGCAAAATAGCAACTCCGAAGAAATTAGAGCGCACCAACACCTTCCGCTGAGTTGATAGCCTAATTGGAGGACTCTCAACCATCGGCGTGATACCGATTTGGCTCGATGGTATCTTTTTCCACAATGATCTTTTGATGCCACATATGTTGTGCCTCGAACTTGAATGGAATGGTGTTCCCCTTGAAGTCTGCTTTGTACTAGACCATGTTGGAAACCCGAGGTATAACCTGCTTTCTCCCAGCTTGCCTCATAACCCTTATAGGAGCATAAGGGTAGATCCCTCTCAACCCGATTAGCACTAGATGATGAGTCTCTCTTGACCTGATGATAAATTCGCTGCTAGGGAACCATTCGAACATCCAATGCACTTTTTCATCTGTCAAATTGCTAAAGAAACGTACCCAGCTCACGACATTTTCTGGTTGTGCAAACCTGTTTGGGATAAAAGTCATTCTCTTCGGATGATGATAGGCTATGTGGTCATTCCATGGTCGTCGTAGAATGTCTTGACGGAATTCTCCTCTCTGAAAGTGTTCTTACAACCATACCTGCAATAACAGATTACAACCCTCAAAGTGGCCATACCTGTTTTTGCAATGGTCTAAAGTCCGGTACATCTCAGCCAAGATTAGAGGGACAATGGTGTAAGTTTGCCCCTCAATTCCCTCCATTAAAGTCCTATCGACCATAGTTAGGCAAGTGTGGATCCTTTCTCCCTTCATCGAAAATATCAGCATTCCCAGAAAATAGACAATGAATACGATAACTCGGCGGCGTGTCCAACCCAAAGAGGTAATAGAAAGTTCATCATGGTAAAGGCAATATGACTTGTTGTGCCCATAACGCTCATAAAGGAACTCAAATGGTATATAAGACTTCTTCAGACAGAGTAACTCATCATTTTTCTTTTTTTAAGAAACCTCGGGAAGTACGGTTTTTCGGTACCAACAAACCAGGGCTATCCCATGGGAGTCCAGCGAAGCCTCCTGTTTCCTCTAAAAGAGGAGCCATATCTATGTCTCCAAAACGGAAGACGACTCTCTTCTCATCCCAAAACATGGTGGCAGCCTATATACAATTTTATATGCAAAATTTATACAATGTAATAGTGTATATATAATTTTTATACATTGTAAAACAGTCTATATACAACTTTTATAATAACATTATTAAACAAAATATAATTATATATATATAACGGTGCATATATAATTTTTATACGCAGTGTATATAAAACTTTTATATGAAATTGCATTGTATCTTCCAAACACCGTTAAACTTTTAACTACCACCAATACCTACTTCAAAAGATCTGTACTTATAAAACATCATTAAAACCCGAAAAAAAAGATGATGAAGAACAAGCAATCACATAAACAAAAATAAGACGAAGAAGCAAACATTTGTACATAATAATAAGAAGCAAAATTATTGTGTTTCTCCATTTTTTAAAGTAACAGCTCAATATTACAAAATGAATCAATAAGAAAAGAAATGAATATAAGAAAATGGGAGGATGTTAAATGAATTGTGCTAGTGAAAAAATGCATGTCCAGATTTATACAAGTATCTTTGTAAAAGCCACTTGCTAACTACTAAGTAACTAAATAAATAAATAAAATATAAATGCAAATGAAAGAGAGAGAAAAGTAAAATGTGTGAGGAAAAGGAAAAGTTCTAGGGAAGGGAACTATACCTTGGGAGACGTAGAAAGAAAAAAAATTACATTGGGAAGGGAACTCTACATTGGGTAGAGAAAGATCAGGGGTCCAAGAGGAGGAAAATCTATGTATTGAGAAAAGTGGCTACAACTTATCAATAAATTAGGCCTAAAGGCTATTTCGGGCTAGCTAGTTTTCGGATTGGTAATTAAAAAATAGTCAGCGTTTGCAAAGTTATTGAAAAATAGCCACTATTTTGCTGCAACACGGACCGGTCCATCATAATATACTGGAGATTGGTGCACCTGTGTATGGAAAACATAGTCAATGAAACAACCTAGTACAAAGAAATAATTTTCACCCGCATGCTTTAACCCAATAACAACGCATATATACTCGTCACCTCACATATACATCATAACCACACATAATACACGCAGTAAATAGACTAACAAGTCATAATCCCTCAAGTTAAGGTTAACCACGACACTTACCTCACTCCACAACCAAATCAAGGCACAACCACGCCTTTTTTTCTTTAGAATTAGCTTCCAAACCAATCAAATCTAATCAAAAATAGTTCAAATAATTCAAAATAGACTTTAGAAACTACCTACTAGTGAAAACGATTCAATCTTTAATGATTCTGGAAAATTCAACAAAAGTCAACTCCGGGCTCGCTTGGTCAAAATCCGAGGTTCATATCAAAACCCAATTACCCATTCACCCCCGATCCCGATTATGCGATTAGTTTCACAATCCTACCTCAATTTGAGGTCTAAATCTCAATTTACACAATCCCCTATTTTTACCCAAATCCCTAGTTTTCGCCAAAACAAATTCTAGAATAAAGGTTAAAATCAATAGGTGTTTATGAAAATATAATAAAACAAGTTAAAATCTTCTAACCAATGAAGTTGGGATGAAAAACCTCTTCAAAATTGCCTCTAGGCCGAGCTCTAACTTGAAAATGGTAAAAATCTCGATTTTTGGAATGTTTTAATACCTGGGTGTTAGGTGTTATCACGACCCAAACCGATGGTCCGCTACGGGCACCCGGTGCCTTACTCAACCGAGTACCAATATTACATGTCATTCTTATCGTACTGTCATTGGTAGTTGGGTCAAACGATCCGTCATGGGCTAACCAGAATAAACATAAGGGAATACTCAATATAAGACGACCCAATCTGATATAAAAACTTATACATTTGACATACGGCCCTATAAGGCCACAATGAGCACTCGTACACTGAACATAGGCCGACAAGGCCATACAATCTTTCATATACATGACATGTGTCTACAAGCCTCTAAGAATATATAATTGTCATAGAGGTCGGGACAGAGCCCCGCCATAACAATCAATACATATCTTAATCATACAGACGAAATAGCAACTCCGGAGAAATTGGAGCGCACCAACACCTTCCCCTGAGTTGATAGCCTACTTGGAGGACTCTCGACCACCGGTGTGATACTGATTTGGCTCGATGGTATCTCTTTCCACAATGATCTTTTGATGCCACATATGTTGTGCCTCGAACTTGAATGGAATGGTGTTCCCCTTGAAGTCTGCTTTGTACTAGACCATGTTGGAAACCCGAGGTATAACCTGCTTTCTCCCAGCTTGCCTCATAACCCTTATAGGAGCATAAGGGTAGATCCCTCTCAACCTGATTAGCACTAGATGAGGAGTCTCTCTTGATCTGATGATAAATTCGCTGCTAGGGAACTATTCGAACATCCAATGCACCTTTTCATCTGTCAAATTGCTGAAGAAACGTACCCACCTCACGGCATTTTCTGGTTGTGCAAACCTGTTTGGGATAAAAGTCATTCTCTTCGGATGATGATAGGCTATGTGGTCATTCCATGGTCGTCGTAGAACTTCTTGACGGAATTCACCTCTCTGAAAGTGTTCTAACAACCATACCTGCAACAACAGATTACAACCCTCAAAGTGGCCATACCTGTTTTTGCAATGGTCTAAAGCCCGGTACATCTCAACCAAGATCAGAGGGACAATGGTGTAAGTTTGACCCTCAATTACCTCCATTAAAGTCCTATCGACCATAGTTAGGCAAGTGTGGATCCTTTCTCCCTTCATCGGAAATATCAGCATTCCCAGAAAATAGACAATGAATACGAAAACTCGGCGGTGTGTCCAACCCAAAGTGGTAATAGAAAGTTCATCATGGTAAAGGTGATATGACTTGTTGTGCCCATAACGCTCATAAAGGAACTCAAATGGTATATAATACTTTTCAGATAGAGTAACTCATCATTTTTCTTGAAACCCATCATTTTCAAGAAACCTCAGGAAGTACAGTTTTTCGGTACCAACAAACCAGGGCTATCCCATGGAAGTCCAACGAAGCCTCCTATTTCCTCTAAAAGAGGAGTCATATCTATGTCTCCAAAATGGAAGACGACTCTCTTCTCATCCCAAAACATGTTGGCGGCCTCAATTAATGCATTGTTTGGCTGAATGTCTAATAAAGAGGGTAGATTCCCGAAAACTCTTTTTACATAGTTTTTGTCACTTGGTGAGAGGTTTTTCCACCAATCTAGCAACAAAGGTGGGATATGTTGAACCATGCCGAATCTGGGGACTTCGTGCCTCATTTCTGCAAAACAAATAAAGTTAGCCCTTTCCCCCTCCGAATTTGACTATTTACACATTAATGATCGTCATACGGGCATGTTTTCTTCAAATAATGCACATATCGTGATGGTATCCATTGGGATTACGAAAATCCCGATGGACTTTGGACAAGGCTTGTCTTAGCGGGTTACCATGCGGACAACGTTCTAACCCATACTAGGTTTGGACATGATGCATGTACAGTTAATATTAGAGTGGAGTTTCTAGAAAAGTTTAGACCGGTACCCTCAAGAAGACAAATTGAGAGGGAAAGGCACGGAACCATCGACTGCACCGCTGATCGACTAGTTTTACCGCAAATAAGCCTTTCCAAATTTAAAGGGTGATTTCGTAAGAGTGCGGACACTCATCAAGCGCCGCTATGGTATTAATTGGGCATGAGTGGAATATGATATGGAGCATGCTTTATGCAAAGATAAACAACACGTTGTCAAATATATTGCATAGTGAAGATAGTAAATGCAGTTTTAAAACGAAACGTAAAGACATGAAAAGAAAGAAAAACAAAAAAAAGTTAGTTCGCGCAATGTGGAAGTTATAATAAAGTAAGCGAGGTAGTAAGGGTGGGGAGAGGCATGGTGTAGCTATTTAAAAGGCGACCTGGATCAATAAGTACGACTAAAAAGAGGAAGATGCACGTTAGAGCCAATTTGAGCAAAAGAAGGGAAAATAAGGGAAGGGATTTGCATACGAATTCAAATAGAGGGAGAATAAGGGAAAGGGGGTGCATGCAACAATTTAAAAAAAGGAAACAGGGGTGGGATATTCATGTAGCAACAAAAAAATAAAAGAACAAGGAAACACGTTTATCAGAGAAGACTAATTTACATGAGCCAAGTTTTTTATGGTAAGAGCCTAAGTGTAAGTCCCCAGCAGAGTCGCCATGCTGTCACGCACCTTTTTTCTCGCAAAATTGGGTTTCGATATGTGACAAATCTTTTAAGGAGGTATTAAAAGAGGAGAGTCATCACCTAATGGTTTAAGGTACGTTAGACCACCTATTTGCATATGACTCGGGTTTGACCAGTTTGCATCACCAGAGATCGGGTAGGGCTCAAAATTACCTCGAAGAGAAGGTGTTAGGCACTCTTCAAGGTCCACAACTGTGGGTCTCGGCCGTACTTGAATTATATGAATTAGTCAGACAAACAGAGATAAAGAAAACAAGTAATTTGGGAAGTTTGATTATCAAAGTCTTTGAGTAAATACAAACACTTAATTCAAAGATAAAGGGGGAGTCCTAAGTTCTTTATCCTAAAGGATTACCCCGTGCAACATAAATAATACTTCATAACTCTCTCAAGATGAGGTGTTACTCGTATTATTCAGCGGGTACATACTATCATCTCCTGCTACCCGATTACTATCTTTAAGTTATTATCTAAAGCGCACTAGTTGATTCTAAATCGTGCCTTATGCGTGCACTACCCGTTCCTTGTCTATAGTCCAGTAGGTTTTGGACCTCTATTTGGATGGTTCTAGACTTTACTTAGGTTGCTCAAAAAATGATAAATCTAAGCGACATTCAAAATATGTAGGACTGCNCAGTCAAGGCTCAAGTTTGCCTCCACACTTATGCAACAAATGCACGCAAGACAAATTGTATGATAAGCATGTCAGAATTAAGAACTTAAATCCCTATAGACATGATTTCTATATGATCTTGGATTCAAACGTGCAGGCAGGCTCAGATGCAAAGTGCCACTTTAAACTTATAGATATGATTTCCAAACAACTATACAGTTTAGGGGGATCTAATATTGCAATTACATGTTATAAGTGATTAAACCTACATACATGATCTCTAAGTGATTTACGTAGTGGTTGGTAGTGATAACCATTGGAAATACTCAGAATTACCCAGTTTGATTCTATGGTCATGCTTTCTAATAGTGGCACGGCTAAGCAATGAAACAATGTTTGGAAAGTTCAACATTAACACTTTAAAGCGAGTAGTAATACCCTATAGGCAGGAGTTTTAATGATTGCAGCTGATATTTTTTATACTTAGCCCCTATAGGCATGTTTTCTAGGTGACCAGTATGATAAGAATAGCAAATCAACCAATTAAAGTCCTATAGGCAGGATTTCTAGATGAAGATCAGTAGAACATAGGCTAGTATAATCCTATAGGCATGGTATCTAATGAATATGCTGCAATTATGCAAATTGAATGAATGGTCATCGACATTTTTAGTTCCTATAGGCATGCTATCTAGCAGTGGACATAAGAATAAATAAAATACATATGCTTTGACAGTAGGCAATTTGTGTGAGTGTGTGATTTTCCTAATGGCATGATTTCTACTAGTGCACATGGAAATTTAATGGCATATATATAGCAGGTCAGACAACAAGTAGGCCATACGAACCCTATAGACATGCTTTCTACCCTTTCATGCAAAATATTAGAGTATACCCATTTCCCCAATTTTACCAACACCCCCAATTGTTTATTACAAAATTATTACAGACCCAATGATGAATGTAATTACAACATATTATACAAACAATAGCAGTAGGCCACAACGGGCCCAAAAGGAAATACCCAGCATTGCCTGGGCCTTCAACAACTCTCACATAGCATACTCAGATTCCCAACAGGGAACTATATTCACAGCACAACCCAGAAACCATAGGAGAACGCAAGACAAACCAAATAGCCCTAGATTGACCAATATTACCCGGACATTGAATCACTCAAACCAACCACTAGGGAAACATTCCATCTCTTCTAAATGCTATTAGTCTTAGACTTCCTTGAGTTCATTCAGGCTATACTGAGCTTTCGATAACTTAGAGAAACCATTAGCTCTCTTATTTTTATGGGCTTAATCCTGAGGACTTATACATTCTTGTCACCTTCTCACTCGTCCCATTTGTTTTCCTTACTACTGTCTTCCTAAAACCTTGTCGCTTTACCATACTTTATCTTGCGACCTACACATATCTATTTGTACTACTAGAACCTTCCTTCAACTTGCTTGCATCATAGATTTCCTTATGTCATCTTGGAACATCAAGTGAGACATCACATCGTCTCTAACTCTTCTTTACCCTCTTAATTAGGCTTCTCGATACCTAGAAATCATAGGCTGGAAGATGTGCCACTGACGACACTGCTATCATTCCTGGATACTGAATCCCCGTGCTTCTAGCTTTTTATCCGAAGTATGGACTATTCACAACCTTCTACACTTGAGTATCTTGTACGTTGTTCACCTTTACCTTACTTATCTTAAAATCTCGCATCACATCTTATATTTCTTTCATGACCTCTCTTTCACATAGGTATAATTCACATTCACGACTTGAAGCTCTATTATAATACTGGCACCTCTGGTGCATGCACGATCCGGTGGAAGCTTCATACTGACTTCTTATGAGGCTGGTACTCTTCTAACTGGCTTTATCGTAGAGCCGTTATAGAATATGGTTGTTGTACTATCTCTCTTGTATCTCTGATATTAAAAGTGATTATGCTATGTTCTCAATCACGATTCCTGTAATTGTTTGGGTCCAATAATCAGACTCCTGATTTACTTAGTTGATTAAACTCTTTAGTTTCCTCTTTCTTCTGACCAGCCTTCATGTAGGGTTAAGCTATCTTCTGATTTGCGGCTCCTGGTATTAGTTATTACTTTAGCCTTTCATGGGCGTTGTGGAATATCCATGATACAATCTTCTAACAATTCAATCCTTTATCTATGCCCTGAGCTCAATTCTTTCTTTTAACTTATATCGGAGTCTTTTACGACTGTATGAATGTCAATATATATGTTGCATGAATAATACTCCGGACTCTTAAGTGCGTTCATAATGTAACTAACTCTGGATCATTGATCGAATAACTCCTCTCGTTTCTTCTCATCTTTCTTTAAACGTAAGCTATTACCTTTCCTGGTCTTCCTGCCCCTTGTTGCATGCATACTTAGCTTATCTTAGTTCCCACGCATGCCTGAGTTTTCGTGCAACTCATATGATCTCGAATATTACTTTTGGTTTCATTTCCCACTCATTAGACATTCTAGGTACCACTTTTTTATGGAGTGCATACAATGTTGTTCTGAGACTGTTGGTACAAGATCATTTCCTCTTTAGGTCACTGTGCTTAGGTTGAAACCTTCTTCCTTATTTTCTCAGCTAGTCTTTCGTTGTAGTATTTAGGGAGACCTTCTGGCTCTTGTAAAGTTACAAGCTTATCACATCACATACTTGACGGAATTTTTGATGTTCTTTCCCGCCTATAATTGTCCGTAGTTACTTATTTCCACGCCCTTGTGCTTGTAGGGTTGCTTCTGAAATAATATTTTGATTATCTTCCTAGTGGCATTCTCTTTTATTTACCTTTAACTACCCCAACTCCTATCTGAATATATCTCAAGGATCACAATGTCATATCAGTGAGATTGAATTCCCCATGTTGGGTTCACTATGTTCATCTTACACAATCTGTTGATTTGTCTGTGTCCTCTTGTTTAACCATAACTAGGCTCTTCCTGGATCAACTACTAACTACTCGTTGGCCTATTATCATATCAATATTCTGTGTAATCTTCTTGGGTTATCTCCTTTATCTTAACTTACGTCTCGCACATCCTCCTTCTTTATCAATAATATCTCGGGTAGGAACCCTTACTTTCTCTCTGTGACATCGTGTTTGCATAATGTTCTAGAATCATAGCATATCTGTAGGATTTGGATAAGTGCAATCTCATTCCTTTCTTATTTTTATCACATTCTTCCTTTACTATTCCATAGTTACTAGAACCACTTAATTCTGACTTAATTCCACATCACTCCATATTCTCCCCTTTAGGGGAGTACAAAGATTTAGTGCTACGATAATCTACGTATAGATGTTTTTACCTCTTCCTCTTTGGCGTCTTTCCACATCATCGATGATCCTTACTCACTTCGCGGTAATCCTTTTATACCAGGGATAATGAAATTCCTTACTCGCGAGGGTAACACTTAGTGAAACTGGCACATACAGTCCCTTAAGCTTAACTTTGCTCGCCTTGCTTGCTTTAGGGAAGCGTCTTCCTAAAGGACCTTTAAAGGGTATTCTTCTGTCATCCATTCTATTATCGCCGGAACGCAATCTCTGAAATTCTCATGATGCCGACTATTACTTAGTCCCTAGTTCATGTTTAGTTTATCTTGTTCATCAGTCCATGCTGATTTCTTATTACTCTAAGGTCTAACATTTCCTTTTGGTAGTCGCGTTGGAGTCACGAACTTATTTCTCGAAATAAGGATATGATTTTATGGCCTATACTCTTTTGTTGTATCAAGGCTTGTCATCTCTCATCCTTTCCTTCACTTGACTATAGACTCGGTAATACTGTCATCTTTTTGATCTACCGTAGTCATACATGTATCACATCTTACTCATAATACTTCATTAACTCTCTTCTTATTTCTCGCTAGCATTTATGTCTATCACTTTATTCTGAAAACTCGAACAAGACATTTTTTTGCTTTTAGCCCCCCTTGATCCATCCACTGGCTCTTCGGGTTGCCTAATATTCTCTCTCTCCTAAGGAAGGGAGTCGCACTAAGATAATATTTATCCCTTCTAGGCTTCCAGTGCCTATCTTTATAGTACTCATATCTAGTTGTACTATTTTAGAGTGCACCATCTGGGCATCTCACAAGGAGATATATTAGCACATTTGCAATATCCTTTGGAAATGTCAGCTAACGCTAACAATCCATCCACCATTTTGGGTTACACTAACCCCAGCTAGATCCTGATATCCTGCCTTCTCTTATACTACTTCTGTTAGATTCCATAGGGCATAAATGAGATGGGTGTGACCAATTGTACATACCTCTATTATTGTTAAAAGTAACTCAAAAGGCTTATATTCCTCTGTCTGAATCGTAAATACTGATAGTCTTCATTAACTGGGTGCCTCGTACCCTTCTTCATCTTGCTTATTTTACTCGTTCAAACTTGTATCTATCTTCTGAATCTCTCATTGCCTTTCACCATAGGGTTGGATATATATTCTTGCCTTAAGTCTCCTTATCAAGAGGCTTACACGTCTTAGTACACACATGATCTACTGAAGACCTTACATTTACTCATCATAAGCATGACGAAATCGAGTTCCTCTGACTCAATTCTTCCACAGCTACATTCAATTTCTTACATTCATGTTCTACTAAAGACCTTACATTTACTCATCATAAGCATGATGCAAAATCGAGTTCCTCTGACTTAACTCTTCCACGACCACATGTAATTTCTTACCAACTGTCTTTCTGGATGCATGCATCGTCATATTATGAATAAGATAAAGTTTAGGAAATTGTGTTCTTACAAATGAGCTCTACCACACGATCTAGAGTAAGAAGAAAGAGTGACAGTCCTAAATACCCTGTAGCCTCCTGCTTATAAGTGTGGTACACATCACACCCATAAACAAAACTCTACTAGACATGGCTTGTAGACTCCGTAGGATAGAACTAGTTTGATATCACTTTTGTCACGATCCAAACCGATAGGCCACGATGGGCACTCGGTGCCTTACTCAACCGAGTACCAACATTACATGTCATTCTTATAGTACTGTCATTGGCAAATGGGCCAAATGGGTCATCATGGGCTAACCATAATAAACATAAGAGAATACTCAATATAAGACAACCCAATCTGATATAAAAACTTATACATTTGACATACGACCCTATAAGGCCACAATGAGCACTCGTACACTGAACAAAGGCCAACAAGGCCATACAATCTTTCATATACATGATATGTGTCTACAAGCCTCTAAGAATACATAATTGTCATAAAGGTCAGGACA
>AWOL01S0051930.1:0-34431 GCA_000715115.1 Nicotiana otophora | reverse complement strand
CGGGGCTTTTTTCCCACCTACTAATTATCAATAAATCCTTAATTACATGGTTAATCTCCCATTAAATCAATAATTAACCAATTTCCCACATAATTAAGAATTATCTCAAATTACTAAAAATACTAGTCATTTTTAACACACTTTATACATCATACTATCATGGTCATGTGGTACCTTGTATGGCACAAATCCATAAATACCGGGTATTATGGCTCGGATCGTATTATATCCCAAATTGACAACCTTCAACGAAACGCATATTTTTTTATTCGTTTACCCTTTCACCTTCACGACTTTACTTATCACTTATTTAAAATAGCATAATACTTATAATCTCCAAATAATCTTGTCCTTGAACTAATATCAATTATCTTATGACAAATTCAACGTACAACACTACAGGGTGTTATATCGTCGTAATATAATACTGCAGGGCGTAACATCATCGTAATATAATACTATTGAGCGTAACATCGATGTAATACTGCGGGGCGTAACAGGTGCCCTCCACGATTGTGAAGCACCTGATGCGTTCGCGAAAAATACTAGCAAAATGGCCATCGAGATCCCAAACTCCTTCACGCGTTCGCGAAGAGATCCCCGGCCCGACCTCCGCATTCACGATCAGTGTATCTCGTTCACGTCAAAGGATGCCCATGCCTACCCCTACATCCTAAAACCCATCACGTTCGCGAGAGGACGGTTGCGTTCGTGAAGGGTAAACCCCCTACTACTTCGCGTTTATGACCAAGGCCCCGCATTCGCGAAGAAGAAATTTCGCCCCAGCCCAACTCCCCCTTCGTGATCGTGAGAGTAGCTTCACGATTGCGAAGCACAAAGTACCAGACACCAGTAACAGTTGAAAACTGTGATGACCCGATATGTCGTTTATAGTTTTACGCTTTATTTCTATGTTTCAAGACCTCAAATAGCTCCGTTTATCCTTCCTAGATTTGTGTGCACAGTCGGTGTCATCGTTTCGGAAAATATTTATGAGAAAATTTGACGAAAATATGAAATCGTGCCTTAAAACTTATTTGAGTTGACTACGGTTAACAATTTGTATAAACGGACCCAGATCACTATTTTGACGGTCCCAATGGGTCCGTATCATGATTTGAGACTTGGGCATATGCCCAAAATCGAATTCGGAAGTCCATAACTTGATTTAATGTAATTTGTTGAAATCTAGAAATTTAAAGGTATAAAGAATTAATAAGTTTGACCGTGAATTGACTTTATTGCTACCTGGTTTGAATTTCGGTTCGGGAACTTAGTATAAGTCCATTACAGTATGTATAACTTGGCTGCAAGATTTGGTGTAAAGCTTAATTGATTTGACGTGATTCGGACGTCCGGTTGAGAAAGTGCATGTTCTTAAGTTTCATTGAAAATTTGATTCGTTTTGGTGTCGGATTCGTAGTTCTAGATGATATTTTTATATTTTGATCGCACGAGCGAGTTCGTATGAGGTTATTACACTTATGTTCATGTTTGGTTTGGAGACCGAGGGGTTCGAGTAATTTTGGATAGGCTACGGATGATTTTGAACTTAGGAAAATGCTGGTTTTAGTTTCTGCTGGTTTCTTGTGAATGCTTCTTCGCGATCGCGAAAATACTCCTGCGATCGTGAAGAGTAGTTTGGGATTAGGGTGGATTTACTCATCAAAAATGCTGGGATTTGGACGGGAACGTGGAGTAGTTGGGGGTCTACCTTTCGCGAACGCGGCCTCTCCATCGCGAGCGCGTAGTGTTAGGAGGCGGGACTGGGAAGGGAACTCTAACTCTACACGAAATCGAGCCCAGGTTCGCGAACGCAAAGGCAAGGTGGCATAAGCCTACGCAGACACATAGAGTTTGTCGCTCTCGCATAAGCCAACTACGCAGTGCCATTCGCGAACGCGTCAGGTGTCTCGCGAACGCGATGAACACCTGACGCCTTGTCATATAAACTTTCAAAAATCGGGATTTCACCCATTTTTACCATATTTTCATTAGAGCTCGACCTAGAGGCGATTTGGAGGAGAAAATTCATCACCCTTTCATAGGTTAGTATACTTTAACTTGTTTTCTTCCATTTCCATAAACACCCCATAAATTGCTAACCTTGATCTATGTTATTTCATGGTAGAAAATTAGGGATTGGGGAAGAATTGAGTGTTTTATAAAATTGCGATTTAGACCTCAAATTGAGGTCGGATTTCAAAACTAATTACATAACCGGCCTCGAGGGTGAATGGGTAATCGGGTTATGGTCTGAATCTTGGATTTTGACCAAGCAAGCCCAGGGTTGACTTTTTGGGAAGGGTGTAAAGATCTAAACTTTTTTTATTGAAATTGATTTCCCTAGTATCGTTTGTTGATATTAAGCTGATTTTGGTTAGATTCGGTTGGTTCGGAGGTGAATTTTAAAGGCAAGGCCCCGATTGAGCTTTGCTTTTTTTGCGGAGGGAGGTAACTATCGTGATTAATCTTGACTTGAGGGATTATGACTTGTTTGCCTATTTGCTACGTTATTAAATATGTGGGTACACCGTATATGTGAGGTGACGAGTACTTATGCGTTGTTATTGGGTTAAAGCATGCGGGTGGAACTTGTTTCCTCGTGATTTGTTGCCTCTTTACTTACGATATCTATGCTTAGGTTAGGTTATTACTTATTTGATCATTCTTTTTGTATTTATTGCTTATTTAGTAATTGTTGAGTATTTTGGAAGTTGAAGTTGGTACCTTGGCATCATATATGACGTTAAATATAAATCTCAGCATTATTTACTTTCCGAATTTATATTACCTTTGTTCCATAGAAAGGAAGAGTGTTAAAGCACGAATGGTGATGTCTTACCATTGTATTTATCTCATTTATGGATTTGTACACAGTGAGGAAGAGAGTTAAAGCACGAAGGGTGATTTCCGTACCATTTATTATACGTAGTGAGTAAGAGAGTTAAAGCACGAAGGATGATGCCGTACCATTTATATAATTTATTCATTATATTGTGGCAAGGAAGAGAGTAAAAGAATGATGGGTGATACCGTATCATTTTATATTACTTATGTCATTATTTCATGGTAAGGATGAGAGTAAAAGCATGAAGGGTGATGCTGTGCCATTTTTCATATCATCGGTTCATCTGTCTTCATTGTTGATGATTTATTTGGCTATTATGTGACGTTACTCTTGCTGTAGTTATCGTATTCTTCCCCTTTCGCATGTCCCTACCCAATTTGTACATTGTTAATCTTTGTGTTTGGTTACTGCTTTGTGTATATATACTTGCACAGGTCTATTTACGTATGTGTCCTGTCATAGACTCGTCACTACCTCGTCGAAGTTAGGCTCGACACTTACGGAGTACATTGGGTCTGTTGTACTCATACTACACTTCTGCACTTTTTACGCAGATTTTGGTATTGGTCCCAGCGGTGCGTGAGGTACGTCAGCTCGGATCATTGCATATGGAGACTTGAGGTAGATCTGTTGGCGTCCGCAGAACTTGGAGTCCCCTTCGTCTTCCCTCTTTTACTTTTCATTTCCTTCGAAAGAGTTGTATTTATTTTTGACTCTGTTTGCAGAATTTTTAGTTGCTCGTGTACTCGTGACTCCTGATCTTTGGGAGTAAATATTATTACATGACTTATGCTGGTATTGTAACAGACAGAAATCCTATCTTTTGTTATTTATCATCATTTATTTAAATTGATAAAATTTGGCTATTTGACTATCTCATGTTGGCTTGCCTAGCAAGTGAATGTTAGGCTCCATCACGATCCCAAGGTTAAGATTCCGGGTCGTGACAAAAACCAGCAAATATTTAAGTGCAAAATGGTTTGTAGCCTATCCGAAACTCACTCCAAACTAAATAAGCACACAAGTGTAATAACATCATATGAACTCACTCGCGCGATCAAAACACCCAAATAATATCTCTAACTACGAATCAGATATCAAAATGCATGAAGTTTTAAAGAAAACTCAAGAACCTCTAAAATCACAACCAAGCGTCTGAATCCTATCAAATCAACTCCAATTTGCACCAAATTTTGCATACAAGTTTCAAGTAACAAAATGGACCTATACTAAGTTCCGAAATCCAAATCCGAACCCGATAGCCATAAATTCAACCTACGGTCAAACATAGGAAGTTTCCAAACCATCAAATTACTAGCTTTCGGTAAAACAAGTCAAATCAACTTACGACTTTCGAATTCAATTTCGGGCATACGCTCAAGTTCAAAATCACGATACGGACCCATCGGGATTGTCAAAATATCGATCTGTGATCATTTACATAAAATATTGATCGTAGTTAACTCAAGTTATTTTTAAAGCCAGTGTTTTCTTTAAATTTTTACATAAACAATTTCTGAAAAAGTACTCGGACTGCACACACAAATCGATAATCATCAAATGGAGCTAATAGAGGTCTTGGAGTATAAAATAGTCATTTAATTATTATTTTTTATATTTTTGAATAGTCATTTAATTATCTTCTTAATATTTATCACTTTGAAATCAACTAAAAATCTAAAATTTTACTTACTAAATATTTTCTTATTCGAACTATGTCCTAATATTTAGGACCTTAAAATAAATTAAAACTCTTTTAAAATCTTATTTTTTATTTTGGCAAAACTTCAATCTTCATCGTTTTCCTTATCTTCAAAAGACTTTCACAGTGCTCTTCCTCTTCAAGATTTCAAAATATTTACCAAGTATCTTTTATAGAGAGCATTACTTTGTCAATTTCATAATATTCTTAATTGTATGCCTTGCTTACCAAGAATTTATGAGATTTTGTTGCCACAAATCTTGATTGATTCACTTTAGTACAAAGAAACTTTTCCAACCAAAATATGTATTTCTTGGTCAAGTTTATATTTCAGTTAAAAAAGAATAGTGATTTTTATGTTATAAATCTTTATTTGGATGATCATCAATGATTAGTGATTTTTATGTTATAAATCTTTATTTGGATGATCATCAATGAAAAGTTTCTAATTATACATCTTTTATTATTTTATATTGTTTGATTTTATAATACATCTATTTGTTACTTTATTATACAATCTATTACATCTATTATATTACTATTATAAAAGCGTAACGCTCGAAGTGAAAATGTAGCGACCCGACCGATCGTTTTACTTTCTAGATCATCGTTCTCCTAAATAAGACTCCCCGTAGATGCTTCTACTGTTTTATGACTTGCGGGAATGGTTAGTTCGGGATTTAGAATGGTTCAGGTGGAAATCGGAACACTTAGTTCCTTGGTATTGTTCAAAGGGCTAAGTTTGACTTGGATAAACATTCCTAGTAAACGATCTTGAAACCGTGATTTGACAGTCCCAATAGATTCGTATGATCATTTTGGACTTGGGCATATGCTCGGATCGGGTTTTGGATGACCCGTGAGCGTTTTGGCGCATAAAGTTGAAGTAGGTTTTGGTGTTATCGAGGTCCGTTTGGGATTCTGAGCCTGGAAATAGTTTTATATGGCGATTTAAGGCTTGCACGAAAAATTTGGTGTCATTCCGAGTATTTTAAGTATGATTCGGCGCTCGGAGTAAGTTGGAAGAACTTGAAGTTAATAACTGATTCAATTTGGTTTGGGGTGTGATTCTTAGTGTTGGTGTGGTTTCCCGTATTTCGAAGGTTCGAGCAAGTCCATCTCATGATTTTAAACTTGTTGGTATATTTGGACGAGGCCTCGGGGGCCTCGGGTGCAATACGGATAATGTACGGGTTGAGTTAGAACTTGAATGGGGATGCTGGTGCACCAATTCTGGTGTGCCCGCACCTGCAAGATTCTGGCCGTAGATGCGAGCTTTTGGCCGCAGAAGCGGTTTAGGCAATATGGTTGTGGCCCACAGAAGTGGTGAGGGTTCTGTAGAAGCGGCCTCGTTTCTGCGAGGGAAGGGCCGCAGGTGCGAAGGGACCATCCAGTCCTAGAGCCGCAGAAGCGAGAGGTAAGCCGCAGAAGCGGGCTCGTAGATGTGGTCTACTCTCAGCAGAAGCGGCCAGTGCTGGGCCTGAAGCTTTTTGTAGAAGCGAGCCCTTGGTCCAAAGAAGCGGTGCCGCAGATGCGGCCCAGTGACCGCAAATGCGAAAGTTCTAGAGGCAGAAAGGTTCCATTAAAACGGGACTTAAGCCATATTTGACCCATTTCTCTCACTTCTTGGGCGATGTTGGAGCTTCTTATAGAGGGGTTTTCACCTAGCTATTGGAGATAAGTAATTTCTATCCTATGTAAGTTAGAAATATAGATTATGGGTAGATTCTAGCATGTAAATTTGTGAAAATATGGTTTTAGATGAACAAACTTAGGTTTTGATAAAAATAGAATTTAACCTCGAAAATGATTATGGAATGGGAGGAAAATTATATATTTGAGTTTGTAAGGTTTTGGGTAACGATTATCCTCAAAAATTTCGAAAATTCGTGCACGTGGGCTCGGAGATAAATTTTAGGAATCTTCTAATTTGGGTTGGGTAATTACTCTAATAGTTAAATTATGAACTTTTGAACACATATTGATTCATTTATATAACATTTGACTAGTTTTGGGTCATTTTGGCACCGAGTTGAGGATTTAAAGCTTATTTGTGGATCGGAAGTGAGCTTGAGAACGAGATAAGTCTATTGCCTAACCTTGTAAGAGGGAACTCATCCCCTTAGGTGTATTTGTTGTGAATTACTTGTATGGGGAGCTACGTACGCACTAGGTGACGAGAGTCTGTGCATAGTTAAATTTCATGTGATGTCTGGGTAGTCTTAGATTTACATCATGCTTTGTTTGCACTGTTAGATTATGCATATTAATTGTCTTAAATAAAGTTAAGATTAAAGATTTTTAAGATTTAAAGATTCCAGTTTGGATTTCTTATGTTGGGAAGAATTGAAATTTTAAATAATAACTCTGATAGATCCATGTTCACTCGCGTCGTAAGTATTTCTGTGAGTGAGGTACAATTTCTCTACTCTCACGGGAGCGGGTCGTTCACCTCGGCAGGTTAATAGATGCATCTATGGTTCATGTTGTTCAACCCACGGCAGTGCACACAATAAAGTTTTGGATCGGGCCGTATGACCTCGGCATAAATCATGCGCGATAATACTCAGAGTCTAATTATACTTGGTATTATTTTATTGCTTGAACGGTTAGAATTATTCAAATGACATAAATTGACTTGGAATTTATTATTGGTGAAAGAAGTATTATTCAACGCTTGTTACTGAGTTTTATTTATTATTTACATAATCCATGTTTATTTAGAATTCCTGTATTTTATTTTTAGCCCATAGTAAGTGTTATCGACCCCTCGTCACTACTTGTTCGAGGTCAGTCTAGATACTTACTGGGTACATGTTGTTTATGTACTCACACTACACTTCTGCACTAATCGTGCAGGTTGTGAGGCAGCTGCAGGTAGCTATCTCGGTGCACACCCCTGATACTTTGAGACTTCGTGGTGAGCTGCATTGCGAGTCCATCGTGTAGCACCTGGAGCCTCTCTTTTGCTTTTATTTTCTGTCTACTCCATTCGGACAATAGTTTAGTGTTTTGTATATTCTACTAGTAGCGCATACACTTGTGACACGAGGTCTTGGAAATTTTGCTAGTAGACGCTTGATTATTTTGAGTAATTATTTCACCACGCTTATTCTTATAATTGTTTACACTTTATTTTTATTAAATTTTTCACCTCTTACTTATTTACTAATTAAGAATCAACAATTTCTAAAATGTTAAAAGAACAGATACATGGCTAGTTCACCGTTGGCTTGCCTAGCGGCAACGTTGGGTGCCATCACGACCTATAGGGAAATTGGATCGTGACAACATGGTATCAGAGCACTAGGTTCACGTAGGTCTCACAAGTTATGCGCAGGCCTAATAGAGTCTTGTGGATCGATGCGGAGACGTCCGTACTTATCCTCCAGAGGCTATATGGTGTTAAGAAACTACTATTTCTTCATCTCCTACCGTGCAGTTGATGTTGTGCTAAGTATCTTTCTCTTATTCCCACACAGATGGTGAGAACATGCGCGGAAGATGTACCCGATCATGGAGGGGCTGCTCCCCCTGTTGCTAGAGGCAGAGGCCGAAGGAGGGCTCCAACTCATGGTATAGGATATGGGTGTCCTAGAGTTGCCCCAGCTATGCCACCAGTAGATCCTGTAGAGGATCCTATTATTGCGGAGCAGGGCGAGGCACCTGCAATAGAGCCAGCCCCAACGGATTTCATGTCGGTGCCAGGATTCTAGGAGGTCATGGGCCGTATACTGCGGTTCATGGAGTTTTTGACCCAGACTGGTTTATTTCCAGCAAACCCAGCCACATCTCAAGCGGGAGGGGGAGCACAGACCCCTACTGCTTAGGCTATAGGGCATGCAACTACCGTGTATCAGGCCCCGGGCATACTATCCGTGGGCGGAGCTCAGCCAGTTGCAGCAGCTATACCTGAGCCCATACCAGCTGCGGCCGGCGATTCGCAGAGGCTATTGGATAGATGGACTAGGCTACATCCTCCTGTCTTTAGAGGTGAGTGACATGAGGACCCCCAAGACTTTATTGATCGGTGCAGGGACAAACTGCACAACATTAGGATATTGGAGTCCCATGGGGTGGATTTTACCACTTTCCAGCTGGAGGGCAGGGCCCGTAGGTGGTGGCAGTCATATCTTCTCCGCAGACCAGCAAGTTCTCCTTCCATCACTTGGGTATTAGTTCACACACCTCTTTTTGGACAAATATATCCCACCCTATCAGAGGGAAGAGTTGCGATTTCAGTTCGAGCAGCTCCAGCAGGGCCAGATGTCGGTGACCGACTATGAGGAGAGATTCTCTGAGTTGTCTCGCCATGCATTTATGATACTTCCGATCGATGCAAAGAGAGTGTGGAGGTTTGTAGTAGGTTTTCACTCTGGTAGGTAGTCCACTATGGCCCGAGAGGTTGAGACAGGGACTTCTTACGAGCTAGTTATGGAGATAGCTCGGAGGATCGAGGGTGTTCGTCAGCGGATCTGAGAGCAGGCGACGAGGGATAAGCGGTTTCGATATTCTGGAGAGTTTAGTGGTGCCCCAGCTAGGGGCATGGGTTAGTTCATGAGGGGTCAGTCTAGCAGGACCACCTATCCAGCACCTCCGCCTTCTCGGTGTGCTCCAGTGCGACCTCATATCAATGCGATGCCGGAGAGTTCCTACCGTCCACAACTATTCAGGGTTCCTCCAGTAGGTATTCACTCCATCAAGGTCAGACTTCAAGTTAGCAGTCTACCGTTCCTAGGGTTTGTTACGAGTGCGGGGATCCTGGCCACATAAAGAGGTTTTATCCTTGACTTCGGGGTAAGGTAGTACAGCAGGGTCATCAGCCTATGATTACAGCACCAACTTCCGCACCAGCCGTCCGGCTGCCCATAGGCGGAGGGCATGTGGGTAGGGGACGTCCTATAGGTGGAGGTCAAATAGGTGAAAGGTAGTTAGATGGCGCTCCAGCTAGATTCTATTCTTTTTCGACCAGACCAGATACAGTGGCCTCAAATGCCGTGATCACAGGTATTATTTTCGTCTGCGGTAGGGATGCTTCGGTACTATTTGATCCAGGGTCTACATGTTCGTATGTTTCATCTCTGTCTGCTCATTTACTGGGTATTACTCGTGAGTCCTTGGGTACTCCTGTTTATGTGTCCTCACTAGTGGGCGATTCTGTTATTGTGGATCAGATCTATCGGTTCTGCATTGTTACGTTTTGTGGTTATGAGACCCGAGCAGATCTTCTATTACTCGATATGAGCAACTTTGAGGTCATCCTGGGCATGGATTGGTTATCTCCATATCACGCCATCCTTGATTGCCATGCTAAGACTGTTACCTTGGCGAATCCAGAGTTGCCTAGATTGGAGTGGAAGGGTTCGTCTGTCAGTACATCTAGTCGGGTTATCTCTTTTCTAAAGGCGCGACACATGGTCGAAAAGGGTTTTTTGGCTTATCTATCTTATGTTCGGGATACTACTACAGAGACTTCGGTGATTGATTCAGTACCCGTGGTCCGGGTGTTCTCCGATGTGTTTCCCTCTGATCTTCCATGCATGCCACCCGATTGTGATATTGATTTCTGTATTGACTTGGCTTATGGTACCCAGCTATATCTATTCCACCGTACCGCATAGCTCTGAAAGAGTTGAAGGAACAACTTGAGGAGTTGCTATCAAAGGGGTTCGTTAGACCAAGTGTGTCGCCTTGGGGTGGACCAATGTTATTTGTGAAGAAGAAAGATGGGACTATGCGGATGTGCATTGATTACTGCCAGTTGAAGAAATTTACCATTGCCGTATATTGATGATTTGTTTGACCAGTTACAGGGTGCTAGGGTGTTCACTAAGATCGTCTTGAAATCGGGGTACCATCAGTTGAAGATTCGGGATTCGGATGTTCTGAAGACGGCTTTTCGGACTAGATACGGCCATTATGAATTTCTAGTGATGTTATTCGGTTTGACTAACGCCCCGACGGTGTTTATGGATTTGATGAACTGGGTGTTCAGGCCATATATTGATTCGTTTGTCATTGTCTTCATTGACAACATTTTGATCTACTCACGTAGCATGGAGGAGCACGAGCAGCATTTGAGAGTGGTGCTTCAGACCTTGCGGGAACAGAAGCTATATGCTAAGTTCTCCAAGTGTGAGTTCTAGTTAGATTCAGTGGCATTTTTGGGACATGTTGTATCATGCGAGGGTATTAAGGTAGATCCCAACAAGATCGAGGCAGTTCAAAGTTAGCCTCGTCCTACCACGGCGACTGAGATCAAGAGCTTCTTAGGGTTAGCAGGTTATTACCCGCTGTTTGTGGAAGGTTTCTCATCTATTGCAGCACCATTTACTAGATTTACCAAGAAGTGTGCCCCGTTCCGATGGTCCGACGTTAGAGAGGCGAACTTTCAGAAGCTCAAGACCGCATTGACTTCAACACCAGTGTTAGTGTTGCCTTCCGGTTCAGGGATGTATGCTTTGTATTGTGACGCTTCATGCATTGGTTTGGGTTGTATATTATTGCAGGAGGGGCAAGTTATTATATATGTTTCACGTCAGGTGAAGCCCCACGAGAAGAATTACACGGTACATAATTTGGAGTTGGCCGTGATTGTTAAGGCTCTCAAGATTTGGAGGCATTATCTTTATGGGGTGTCCTGTGAGGTTTACACCGATCATCGCCGCTTGCAGCATTTGTTCAAGCATAGGGATCGCAATTTGAGGCAGCGGATGTGGGTTGAGTTACTAAAAGATTATGATATTACCATCTTTTATCATCCAGGCAAGGCAAATGTAGTTGTGGATGCCTTGAGCAGAAAGGGTCATCGCCCAGTCTTCACTATTTGAGCAGATCAAGGCTCGCCAGTACGGCGATCCACACTTGTTGGTTCCCAGAGAGACGGTACTACATGGTGGTGCCAAGGAGGTTACTATCAGCGAGGATGGTGTTCTGCGACTCCATGGTCGCCTATGTGTCCCTAATGTTGATAGATTGAGGGAAACGATTCTAGAAGAAGCAGACAGTTCTCAGTATTCTATTCATCCAGGTGCTACAAAGATGTATCGTGACCCGAGGCAGCATTATTGGTGGCGGCGGATGAAGAAGGACATAGTTGAGCATGTAGAGAGGTGCCGTAATTGCCAGTAGGTTAAGTACGAGCACCAGAGGCCAGGTGGCCTACTCCAGCAGATGGTTATACCTGAGTGGAAATGGGAGCGCATTACTATAGATTTCGTAGTTGGGTTGCTGTGGACCTTGCGAAAGTTTGATGCAGTTTGGGTCATTGTTGACAGGTTGAACAAGTCAAAACACTACATTCCGGTGGTGACCACGTATTCTTCAGAGAGGTTGGCTCAGATTTACATTTAGGAGATTGTTCGGTTGCAGGGTGTGCCTGTCTCCATTATATCAGATAGAGGTCCTCAGTTTACTTTGCATTTCTGGAGTGCTATACAGAGTGAGTTGGGGCCCCAAGTAGAGCTCAGCACAACCTTTCATCCACAGACCGACGGGCAGTCGGAGCGGACGGTTCAGATCTTGAAAGATATGCACAGAGCATGTGTGATTGACTTCGGAGGGCAGTGGGATTGATTATTTCCCTTAGCCAAGTTTTCTTACAACAACAGTTATTAGTCTAGTATCGAGATGGCTCCATTTGATGCATTATATGGTCGGCGATGTCGTTTGCCTATCGGATGGTTTGAGCCCGGCGAGGCCAAGTTATATGGTACTGATTTAGAGAAGGATGCCTTGGAAAAGGTAAAGTTGAGTCAGGAGCAACTATGCACAAAACAGTCCAAACAGAAGCGTTACGCAGATCAGAAAGTGCGTGATTTATCAATTATAGTGGGTGAGAAGGTTCTCTTAAAAGTCTCGCCGATGAAGGGGATCATGAGGACCAAGAAGATTTCTGTGATAAAAGTTCAGTGGAGGGGCCAACCAATCGAGAAGGCGACTTGGGAGGCCGATGAGGACATGCGGAGGAGATATCCACACATATTCAATACTCCAAGTATGATCCTAGCCCCGTTCGAGGACAAACGTTTGTTTAAGAGGTGGATAATATAATGACCCGACCGGTCGTTTTGCTTTATAGATCTCCGTTCCCCTAAATAAGACTCATCGTATATGCTTTTACTGTTTTATGACTTGCAGGGATGGTTAGTTCGGGATTTGGAAGGGTTCAGTTTGAAATCGGAACACTTAGTTCCTTAGTATTGGCTTAAAAGGGCTAAGTTAGTTCCTTAGTATTGGCTTAAAATGGCTAAGTTTGACTTAGGTCAACATTCCTAGTAAACAACCCCGGAACCGGGATTTGACGGTCCCAATAGGTTCGTATGATGATTTTGGACTTGGGCGTATGTTGGCGCATTAAAGGTTTTAAAGTTCTTTAAATTTGGGTTGAAGTAGGTTTTGGTGTTATCGAGGTCCGTTTGGTATTTCGAGCCCGGAAATAGTTCCATATGGTGATTTAAAACTTGCACGTAAAATTTGGTGTCACTCCGTGTAGTTTAAGTATGATTCGGCACTCGGATTAAGTTGGAAGAACTCGAAGTTCATAATTGATTCAATTTGGTTTGGGGTGTGATTCTTAGTTTTGGTATTGTTTTCCGCATTCCGAAGGTTCGATCAAGGCCGTCTTATGATTTCAAATTTGTTGGTATGTTTGGACGTAGCCTCGGGTGCAATCCGGACGATGCACGGATTGAGTTAGAACTTGAAAAGGGATGTTGGTGCACCAGTTCTGGTGTACCCACACCTGCGAGCATCTCGCCGCAGATGCGAGCTCTTGGCCGCAAAAGCGGTTTAGGCAAGCTGGTTGTGGCCCGCAGAAGTGGCGAGGGTTCTGCAGAAGAGGCCTCGCTTCTGCGAGGAAGGGCCGCATGTGCGAAAGGGACGTCCAGGCCTGGAGCCGCAGAAGCGAGAGGCGAGCCGCAGAAGCGGGCTCGCAGATGCAGTCTCCTCTCCGCAGAAGTGGGCAGTGCTGGGCCTGAAGCTTTTCACAGAAGCGAGCCCTTTGTTTGCAAAAGCGGTGCCACAGATGCAGCCCATTGACCACAAATGCGAAAGTTCTGGAGGTAGAAAGGTTCTATTAAAATGGGACTTAAGCCATATTTGACCCATTTCTCACTTCTTGGGCGATGTTGGAGCTTTTTAGAAAAGGATTTTCACCTAGCTATGGGAGGTAAGTAATTTCTATCAAATGTAAGTTAAATACATAGATTATGGGTAGATGTGAACAAACCTGGATTTTGATTAAAATGGAATTTAACCACGAAAATGATTATAAGATGGGAGGCAAATTATATATTTGAGTTCGTAAGGTTATGGGTAACGATTATCTTCGAAAATTTCCGGAATTCGGGCACGTGGGCTCGGAGATGAATTTTAGGAATCTTCTAATTTGGGTTGGGTAATTACTCTAATAGTTAAATTATGAACTTTTGAACACATATTGATTAATTTATATAACATTTGACTAGTTTTGGGTCGTTTGGCACCGGGTTGAGGATTTAAAGCATATTTGTGGATCGGAAGTGAGCTTGGGAATGAGGTAAGTCTCTTGCCTAACCTTGTAAGAGGGAAATCATCCCCTTAGGAGTATTTGTTGTGAATTACTTGTGTGGGGCGCTACGTACGCACTAGGTGACGAGAGTCCGTACGTAGCTAAATTCCATGTGATGTCCGGGTAGTCTTAGATTTACATCATGCTTTATTTGCACTGTTAGGTTATGCATATTAAATATCTTAAATAAAGTTAAGATTACCGATTTTTAAGATTTAAAGCTTCCAGTTTGGATTTCTTATGTTGGGAAGAATTGAAATTTTTTATAATAACTCTTATAGATCCATGTTCACTCGCGTCGCAAGCATTTCTCCTATCGAGGTAAAATTCCTCTACTCTCATGGGAGCGGGCCGTTCGCCTCGACAGGTTACAAAAAAATGCATCTATGGTTCGTGCCGTTTGACCCTCGGCAGTGCACACAATATAGTTTTGGATCGGGCCGTACGACCTCAGTATAAATCGTGCGGGATAATACTCGGAGCCTAATTATACTTGATATTATTTTATTGCTTGAACGGTTAGACTTATTCGAATGAAAAAAATTGACTTGGAATTTATTATTGGTGAGAGAAATATTATACACCGCTTGTTACTGAGTTGTATTTATTATTTACATAATCCATGCTTATTTAGAATTCATGTATTTTATTTTTAGCCCATAGTAAGTGTCGATGTCGATCCCTCGTCACTACTTCTTTGAGGTTAGACTAGATACTTACTGGGTACAAGTTGTTTATGTACTCATGCTACACTTCTGCACTAATCGTGCAGGTTTTGAGGCAGGTGCAGGTAGTTATCTCGGCGCACACCCCTGATACTTCGAGACTTCGTGGTGAGCTGCTTTGCGAATCCATCCTGCAGCACCTGGAGCCTCTCTTTAGCTTTTATTTTCTGTCTACTCCATTCAAACAGTAGTTTAGTGTTTTGTATATTCTACTAGTAGCTCATACACTTGTGACACCAGGTCTTGAAAATTTTACTAGTAGACACTTGATGATTTTGAGTAATTATTTCACCACGCTTGTTCTTATAATTGTTTACACTTTATTTTTATTAAATTTCTCACCTCTTACTTATTTACTAATTAAGAATCAACTATTTCTAAAATGTTAAAAGAATAGATACATGGCTAGTTCACCGTTGGCTTGCCTAGCGGCAACGTTGGGCGCCTTCATGACCTATAGGGAAATTGGGTGGTGACAACAAAGTATCAGCGCACTAGGTTCACGTAGGTCTCACAAGTTATGCGCAGGCCTAATAGAGTCTTGCAGATCAGTTTAATAAACAAAAAATGTTATCGATGACTATTTGTCACGACCCAATTTCTCATATAGGCAGTGATGGCGCCCAACATCGCTGCTAGGCATGCCAACGTTAAACTAGCTATGTGATTACTCCTTTTAATAGGTTTCCAAGTAATTAAATTCTATTTATTCATAGATATAAGAAGTAGAAATTTTAATAAATAAAACAAAAGCAACTGAGTGCAATAATAGATATATAAATACTCCAAAACTATAAAGTCTACTAGAGTGTGTGCCAAGACCTGGTGTCACAAGTGTATGAGCAATAGTAGAATATACAAAACTTTAACTACTATTTGAAATAACATAGACAGAAAATAAGTACAAAAGAAAGGCTCTAGGTGCTGCAGAACGGCTCAGGAAGCTGCTCACCACTAGGCCTAAGGGTATCAGGGATGCGCGCCGGTGTAACCGCCGGATGCACCTGCCTCAGATCCTGTACGGTCAGTGCAGAAGTGTAACGTGAGTATATAAACAATATATACCCAGTAAGTATCAAGTCTAACCTCGAAGAAGTAGTGACGATAGGTCGACATCGACACTTACTATGGGCTAACAGTAAAGAAATATAAAATTCTAAATAAGCATAGGTATATAAATAATAATAATAACTCAATAACATGCAGAAAGTAAATAATTCTTTCACGCATGGTAAGTCCCAAATAAATTTCTGTCTTATATAATTTTTAGCCTCTCAAGCCAGAGAAATATATCAAGTATATAATTACACTTCGAGTGTTATCACACACGATTATGCCGAGGTCGTACGACCGATCAGAATAATATTTACACTGCCGAGGGTCGAGCGGCACGAACTATAGATGCATCTATCTACTCGAGACGTTCGACCAGCTCCATAAGAAAAGAGGATACTTTATAAATAACCGATTTAAGAGCTAATATAAGGCTAATGTACCACGAAACACAATTGTTATTAACGGTCAAGTAACTCGCCAAAACTCAAGTAAGTGAAATTCAATCTTTTACAATTCCTCTAATAAGTTCCGATATAATTTAGGTACTTTTATTAATAAGTAGAGTGCAAACATTACAAGTATTTCATGATTCGGGTCCTAAACTACTCGGACATAAGCATAGTTAGTAGCTATGCACGGACTCTCGTCACCTCGTGCGTACGTATCCCCCATAATTAGAAGCAAATAGCATCTTAAATCACCTATGGGATAAATTCCCTCTTACAAGGTAAGGAAAGAGATTTCCTCGTCTCAAAGCTCGCTTTCCGGCCTCAAATTCACCCTAAAGCCTCAACTCGGTGCCGAACAATCCGAAACTAATCATATTTTGTATAAATTAATCAATATATGCTCAAAAGTTAATGATTTAGCTATTAGAGTAATTACCCAACCTAATTGGAAGATTCTTAAAATTAACCCCGCCCCACGTGCCCGGATTTCAAAATTGTTTGAAGAAAGTTATTACCCATAACCTCACAATCTCAAATATATAATTTTAACTTAATCGCATAACCATTTTCGTGGGCAAATCCCATTTTTATCAAAACCTAGGGTTATTCATCTAAACCCATAATTTTCACAAATTTATATGTTAAAATCTACCCATAATTTCTGTATTTAACATACATTGGATAGATATTTCTTATCTCAAATAGCTAGTGAAAACCCCTCTCTAAGAGCTCCAAAACTCGCCCAAGTAATGCAATAAATGAACCCAAAATGTTTGAGTCCCGACTTAAATGAAGGTTCTGCCCAGCAGGATTTTCGCATCTGCGGTCCCTGGGCAGCATCTGCGGTACCGCTTCTGCGAAACTTAGTTCACTTCTGCGGAATTCCACAGGCCCAGCGCTGGCCGCTTCTGCGGACAGGACCCTGCTTCTACGGATGGCGAAGCGCATTCGCGGCCCCCTTCGCACCTGGGGGCGATCCATCGCAGAAGCGAGACCGCTTCTGCGCGTGCTTCTCCGCTTCTGCGGATCACTGGCCAGTTGCCCCAAACCCACTTCTGCGTCCAAAATCATGCATCTGTGGGCTCGCACCTACGGCCAAAAGCTCGCAGGTGCGGGCACACCAGAACTGGTGCACCAGCAGCCCTTTTGTGTCCTAATTCAATCTGTGCATCGTCCGGATTGCACCCGAGGTCCCCGAGGCCTCGTCCAAAGATACCAACAAGTTTGTAAATATAAAATGGACTTGCTCGCACCCTTGGAACGCGAAAAATAATATTAAAACTACGAATCGCAACCCAAAACCAATAGGATCAACTTATGAACTTCAAATTCTTCCAACTTACTCTGAACGCGCCAATTCATACTTAAACTACTCGAAAACGCATCAAATTTTGCGTGTATGTCTTAAACTACCATACGGAACTATTCTCAGACTCAGAATCATAAACGGACCTTGATAACACCAAAACCTATTCCAAACCAAATTCAAAGTATTTTTAAACCTTCAATAAGCCAACTTCCAACATTAAGCGTTGAAACGCTCCCGGGTCATCCAAAACCCGATCCGATTATACGCCCAAGTCGTCAAATCCCGGTTCCGACGTCGTTTACTCAAAATGTTGACCAAAGTCAAACTTAGTCTTTTAAAAGCCAAAAACTAAGGAACCAAGTGTTTCGATTTCTACCCGAACCCTTTCAAATCCCGAACTAACCATCCCCGCGAGTCATAAAATAGTAAAAGCACATAAGGGGAGTCTTATTTAGGGGAACATGGATCTAGAAAGCAAAACGACCGGTCGGGTCGTTACAACTATTTATTTTTCTTTAATTTCATATAGGTTTAACTAATAAAATATTGTATTAAGAAGTAGGATGACAGTTGTAACTATATTAATGTGATATTAATATATTAAAAAATAAATCATAATTTAAAATAATTAATATTCTTTAATGCTGATCACGCATGCATGGATTTTAATATTTATATTTATATTATGTTGAAAGAAGAATAGTCAGTATTGTGACTAAGTCAAGTGGTGTTTTGAGAAAAATTTATTTGGCACTTTTAGATCAAAAACCTAATAAACATTAGGAAACATCTAATGAAATCTATATAAAAAATTTGAATTCATAATGGAAAGATAAAATATTTTTTCAAAAAAAAAAACTAATCAATGAGATTTCCAAATGAATTTAAGCAAAATTACATAAATGAAGGTGACCATCTGATCTAAGATAGGTATTTTATGAATAAATTTAATTTGAGTTTTATTTTTCAGATGTTTAGGAACAAGGAATCTTGGAAGGAAACTTTCCCAGTTAGTGGCACTAATTGAATTGACAATATTAGCAATTTTATGATAAAATAGTAAACTAACGTATCTGCTTATATTTTGGAAGAACCAAAATAAAAGTTTCATTTGCTTATGGCAGTGTAGTATAGAAATATCAATTATTAAGGATACCAGAAGTTTTATGATAAAGTAGAGAAGTGACATATCTTTTTATATTTAGGAAAAAATTATAATTACAATTTAGTTTTTAAAAATGAAAGTATTTTGATTATAAGTAAAATTCAAAATGAAAAAAGCTAATTATAATATTAGAATAGAGAAAGATGTACCATGATGGGAATAGAGATAACATCAGAATATTTACATGTTAAATTAATTTTAAAAATAAAATTAATTGAGCAAATAATATACAAGATATTATTGAAATATTTTAAGAAAATTAAAGAATCATGAACAGTAGAATAAAATTTTAATAGTAATTTTTAAGAAGTAAGAAATATTTATGCTATATTAAAAGGAGTAGTGGATAATAATTTTAAGCCAAGTGACGTGTTAATACAATATTATATAAATAATATAATAATACTAAATGATAGATATTGTAATAAAAAATAAGAAATACAAAGTTATAAGATGACTATATGATTTATTTTGCTTTAATTCAATATGGATTTAATTAATGAAATATTGTATTAAGAATTAAGATGCAGTTGGAATTCTATTAACTAAATATGATATAGTAAATTAAAAATGCAAATCATAATTTAAAATAATTAATATTTTTTAATATTGGTTGCGCATCGCGCTGGTACTAATACTAATTATATTAAAAGAAGGGAAGTGAAGCACGTGGTTAAGCCAAGTGATGTATTGAGAAAATGCCACTTGACACTTTTGAAATATAATCTAAATAGATTTTGAAAAAAATCTAATAAGAATATCAATAAAATTTTTGAATTGATACCTATATTCCATACCCACAAATGGTGCATTTTATCAATCAACACTAAATCATGACATCGCATGTAATCTAACGATAAATGTAAAGTAAGATTTTGTTACTAATTCTTCTAAATGTTTTTCTCATGTTAATAAAACATGAAAAGAAAAGAATCAATAAATTTAGAGTAATAGTTACTAATTTCAAAATTATGTTAAAGAAGAAATGTAATCAATTATGTAACGATCCGGTCGGTCGTTTTGAGAGTATTAGCCCGAACCCCTAATTATTGCTCCCTCTATTTTATTTTTGGATTTTATGACTTGCCGAGAGATATTATCTTTGGTTTCGGAGTGAAATGGGACACATAGTCCCTAAAATGGAAGTTTAAGTCGTAGGAATCGGGCGTAGTTTGAATCGTGTGAAGACGACTCCGGAATAGAGTTCGACGGTTCCTATAGCCCCATAAGATGATTTTGGTCTTAGGAGCGTGTTCGGATGTTGCATTGGAGGTCCGTAGGTCATTTTAGCGTCAATTGGCGAAAGATGAAAAATTGGATGATTTTTGGGAAGTTTGACCGAGAGTGGACTTTTTGATATCAAGGTCGGATTCCGATTCCGGAAGTTGGAGTGGATGCGTAATGTCAATTATGACTTGTGTGCAAAATTTGAGGTCAATCGGACTTGATTTGATAGGTTTCGGCGTCAGAGGTAGAAGTTTAAAGTTTTAAAGTTCATTAGGCTTGAATCGATGTGCAATTCGTGTTGTTAGCATTGTTTGATGTAATCTAAAGGCTCGACTAAGTCCGTATGAAATTTTAGGACTTGTTGGTAAGTTTGGTTGAGGTCCTGGTGGCCTCGGGTGGATTCCGGATGGTTAACAGAGCCAATTTGGACTTGTGAGAATGGCTGAAGGCACCAGCTCTGGTGTAATCGCACCTGCGCAAGATTGACCGTAGGTGCGAGCCCGCAGAAATGGCACATTGATCGCAGAAGCGGGCTGGAGCCGTATGGGCAGAGGTCGCAGATGCGAGGAAAATTTCCGCATATGCTGAGAAGGAGGTCGCAGGTGCACTGGAGCAGCAGAAGCGGAGGCAAGGCAGCCTGGGCAAAATCGCAGAAGCGGTGCTTTTTCTACAAGAGCGAACCTCAAATGCGGTCAAGTGATCCGCAGAAGTGAAAACACTCGGCATACTCTATTAATTCAAGAGTTAGGGATTTTTATCATTATTGGACATTTTGAGCTCGGGTTCGGCGATTTTTCAGAGCATTTTCGAGGGATTTCTTGAGGTAGGTCTCTTGTACTTATTTTTGATCAATAACCTTATTTCCTCATTGATATTTTCACCTAGTTAGTGTGTATTTAAGGTGAAAATTGGGAGTTTGAGGCTAGGGATTTGGAGAGTTTAATTTGAGGTTTTGAGTGACGATTTGGTGTTGGCTTTTGGTAAAAATGATATGGTTGGACTCGATGTCGAATGGGTGCTCGTAATTTGTGACTTTTACCCGATTCTGAGACGTGGGCCCAGGTCGACGTTTTGGGCCGAATTTTCAATTCTTTGCTTAAGTCGTAGCTTCATTATTTAAATTAGTTTTTTGAAGTTATATTTATAGTATGAAATTATTTTGGCTTGATTCGAGCCGATCGGAGTTGTAAAGTCTAGGGAAAGGCATTATTACAGATTAATTGAGCGAGATTTGAGGTAAGTGACTTGTCTAACTTTGTGTGGAGGAAATCCCCTTAGGATTTGGTACTGTTGTAACAATATGTGATATGTGAGCGCCGTGTACGCGAGGTAACGAGTGCGTACACGGGCTAAATGTGAAAATTCCGGTTCTTGCCGAGTTGTCTTCTTTTAAATTCCTTAACTTAGTTTTCTTAGCATATGTAGTGATCATGTTTAGCCTAGTATCGCATGTCTACGTGCCTTAACTCTTACTTGAAATATGTGCAACATGCTTTGTTGAATTATCTGCTTCCTTTGATTTGAATTAAATCTTTAACTATAAGATTTCTTGTTGTAAATTCGTTGTGCCTTCGGTTATCTGTTGCATATTTACTTTGGGATTATGAGGTGGTTTCTTGGAAGATCCCCCTGTCTTGCATATTTACTTTGGGACTACGAGACGATACCTCGGGAGATCCCCCTGTCTTGCATATTTACTTTGGGACTACGAGGCGGTACCTCGAAAGATCCTCTGTCGTGCATATTTACTTTTAGGACTACGAGGCGGTACTTCGAGAGATTCCCCTGTTGAGCATTTACTTTTGGGTTGCGAGACGATACCTCGGGAGTGCCCTTGTTGTTTACCTCTATTTGTTGTGCTGTTATTTTCTGAAATTTCTAGTTGTTTAAATTCTCAGTCATTTCAAAATATTATTATATCTTCTGCCTTGCTTATCTTTTAAACCAGTAGGGCCCTGACCTGACCTAAACTCGTCACTACTCTATCGAGGTTAGGCTTGGCACTTACTGAGTACCGTTGTGATGTACTCATACTACACTTCTGCACATCTTTTTGTGCAGATCCAGGTTCTTCCCACCAGAATATATACTAGTGAGTTGGATCGCACGTAGAGACTTCAAGGTATATCTGCCAGTGTTCGCAGATCTCGGAGTTCCCCTCTACCCTTATTATGTTGTTTCCCTTATTCTCTTTAGACTTGATGTATAGAGACACTTAGTATTTTTTTGTCTTAGAAGCTTGTGACTTATTTCTACCGGGATTTGGGAGTTAAAATTATTTACATCGCAGTTTCTATTTATAAATCATGTGTTAAGATTTGAGTTCATATTATTATTCAGTTATTCCGCAAATTGTTAGGCTCACCTAGTATGAGCCATCACAATATCCTACGGAGGGAAAATGAGGTCGTCACAAATTAGTGAATATTTTAACTTTTTATTTTTTTGGGTCAACCATGCGACTTTGTTACTAATTGCTCTAGATGTTTTGCATGTGTTAACAAAAACACACAGTTTCCGAGGTTAAGGCAGCATGCCGATGCAACCGGTAGCTCCAATTTAGCCCGAGGTTAGGGCATCAGTTTTCAAGGCGTAGCAGCTCAAGCTTGAGAGGTACAGAAGTACCACCCTTCTACTTTCAGTGGCTTGGCGTCAGAGGATGCCCAGGGTTTTCTTGAGGAGTGCCACCATAGCCTCCGTACTATGGGTGTTGCGGAGACTAGTGGGGTTTATTTCACTACATTCCAATTTAGAGAAGCGGCCTATCAGTGGTGGCATGCATACGAGTTGGATAGTATGGCTGAGGTAGCTTCACTCACATGGACTCAGTTGTCAGACATGTTCTTAAGGGAGTATGTTCCCTAGAGTCTCATAGATACTTGGCGCATAGAGTTTGAGCAGTTGCGCCTAGGTTCGATGACCGTGTCAGAGTATGTGATCCGATTTAGTGATTTGGCCAGGCATGCACCAACCTTGGTTGCTACTGTTCGAGAGAGGGTTCATCGATTTATTGAGGGGCTCAACCCCAGTATCATATTGAGCATGACCCAAGGTTAGAGGGCATTCTGACTCGGGATAGAGAGGAGAGAGAGGCCAAGAGGTCTCAAGCGTCAAGCACTTATAGTGGTACTCGTGCCGCAGCGGCAGCTCGTCAGGGCTGGGGTTATATGGGTCGCCCTGTTCATTTAGCACTTCCAGCCACTACTAGGCCCCAGGATCCTTATTATGCACCGCCAATGTCTAGTGTGCTTCATGTATGGGGTGCTTTCAGTAATCAGTCTAGTCGATCAGGCCCGAGCCAGTCGCAGTAGCCACGTCCTCCGAGAGATTATTTTGAGTGTGGTGACACTCACCATATGGTGAGGGAATGCCCTAGATGTAGGAGGG
Organism: Nicotiana otophora; assembly: GCA_000715115.1. Classification (NCBI taxonomy): domain Eukaryota; kingdom Viridiplantae; phylum Streptophyta; class Magnoliopsida; order Solanales; family Solanaceae; genus Nicotiana; species Nicotiana otophora. Next base: position 11,010 of record AWOL01S0051930.1, on the reverse strand, counting down.
GTACACCTCCACAGATTTCTCAGGCACTGCGTGACTCTACCAGGTCCTCAGGCTATCGTCACAACACCAGCTACCACCCCACCTGCACAGCCAGCTAGAGGTGGAGCTCGGACATGTAGAGATCGCCCTATAGGGGGAGGCCAGGCCAGATATTATGCCCTCCCTACTAGGACAGAGGCAGTTGCATCAGATTCTGTTATCACATGTATTGTTCCGGTCTGTCATAAAGATGCATCAATCTTATTTGATCCAGGCTCCACTTATTCCTATGTGTTATCTTATTTTGCCCCGCATTTGAGTGTATCCTGTGATTTTCTGAGTTCACTTATTTATGTATCTAAACCCGTTGGTGATTCTATTATTGTTGACCGTGTGTATCGGTCATGTTTGATTGTTGTTAGTGGTTTTGAGACCAGAGCAAATTTATTATTGCTCAGTATGGTGGGTTTCGATGTTATTTTGGGCATGGACTGGTTGTCGCCCTATCATGCTATCCTTGATTGACATTCCAAGACGGTGACGTTGGCTATACTAGGTCTACCGCGGCTAGAGTTGAGAGGTACCTTTGATCGTATTCCTAGTAGGGTTATCTCATTTCTTAAGCTCAACGAATGTTTGAGAAGGGAGGTGATGCGTATCTGGCATGTGTGAGGGATGTTAGTGTTGATACTCCTACCGTTGAGTCTGTTCCAGTAGTTAGGGACTATTCAAATGTATTCCCGGCGGACCTTCCGAGCATGCCGCCCGACAGGGATATTGACTTTGGCATTGACTTTTTACCGGGCACTCAGCCCATTTCTATTCCACCTTATCGGATGGCCACAACAGAGTTGAAAGAACTAAAGGAACAGTTGCAAGAGTTGCTTGATAAGGGCTTCATTCGGCCCTGTGTGTTGCCTTGGGGTGCTCCTGTCTTGTTTGTAAAGAAGAAAGATGGTTCTATGTGAATGTGTATCGATTATCGCCAGTTAAACAAGGTTACAGTGAATAACAGGTATCCATTGCCATGTATTGATGACCTATTTGATTAGCTTTAGGGTGCCAGAGTGTTCTCTAAGATTGACTTGCATTCAGTCTATCATCAGTTAAAGATTCGGGAGCCAGATATCCCAAAGACTGCTTTTAGGACTCGGTATGGTCATTACGAGTTCCTTGTGATGTCCTTTGGGCTGACCAATGCCCCAGCAACATTCGTGCACTTAATGGATGATGTATTTCAGCCCTATCTTGACTCTTTCGTTATTTTGTTTATTGACAAAATTCTGGTGTACTCTCGGAGTCGGGAGGATCATGAGCAGCACCTGAGGACTGTGCTTCAGACCTTGAGAAAGAAGAAGATATATGTAAAATTTTCGAAGTGTAAATTCTGGGTATATTTAGTGGCATTTTTGGGTCATGTAGTATCGAATGGGGGGATCAAGGTAGACCCGAAGAAGATTGAAGTAGTGCAGAGCTAGCCCAGACCATCCTCAGCTACGGAGATCCAGAGTTTTCTTTCTAGGCGTGGTATTACCGTCGATTTGTATAGGGCTTCTCGTCTATTGTATCACCTATGACCAGATTGACCTAGAAGGGTGATCCGTTCAGGTGGACCTAGGATTATGAGGAGAGCTTTCAAAAGCTCAATACTATCTTGACTACATCCCCAGTGTTAGTGTTGCCTACTAGATCGGGGTCCTATATGGTGTATTGTGAGGCATCACGTATTAGTCTCGGTACGGCGGTAATGTAAGACAGTAGGGTGATTGCCTATGCATCTAGACAGCTGAAAGTGCATGAGAAGAATTATCATATCCATGACCTTGAGTTAGCAGCTATTGTTCATGCCTTGAAGATCTGGAGGCACTATTTGTATGGTGTCCCTTGAGAGATTTTCACCAATCATCGGTGTCTACAACATCTGTTTAAACAGAAGAATCTTAACTTGCGGCAGAGAAGATGGTTGGAGTTGCTTAAGGATTATGACATCATCATTCTTTATCATCCCGGGAAGGCCAATATGGTGGCCGATGCCTTGAGTCGCAAGGCAGAGAGTTTTGGCAGTTTAGCATACCTACTAGTAGCAGAGAGGCCTTTAGCTTTGGATGTTCAGGCCTTGGCCAACCAATTTGTCAGATTGAATATTTCCGAGCCGAGCAGAGTTTTGGCTTGTGTAGTTTCCCAGTCTTCTCTTTATGATCGTATCAGAGAGCATCAGTATGATGACCCGCATCTGCTTGTCCTTAAGGACACGGTTCAGCACGGTGATGCCAAAGAGGTCACTATTGGAGATGACGGTGTATTACAAATGCAGGGCAGGCTATGTGTGCCTATTGTAGATGGTTTGTATGAGTTGATTGTTCAGGAGACCCACAATTCACAGTACTCCATTCATCCATGTACCGCAAAGATGTATCCGGATTTGAAGCAGCACTATTGGTGTAGGCGGATGAAAAAGGACATAGTGGAATATGTAGCTCATTTCCTAAATTGTCAGCATGTGAAGTATGAGCATCATCGACCGGGTGGATTGCTTCAGAAGTTAGAGATTCCAAAGTAGAAATGGGAGCGGATTACTATGGATTTCATTGTTGGGCTTCCACGGACTCAGAGGAGGTTCTATACAGTTTGGGTGATTGTGGATAGATTGAACAAGTTAGATCGTTTCATTCCTATGGTAACTACTTACTCTTCGGGGCAGCTGGCTCAGGTTTACATCCGCGAGATTGTCAGGCTTCTTGGCGTACCAGTATCCATCATCTCTGATCGGGGTACGCAATTTACTCACGGTTCTATAGAGCCATACAACGTGAGTTGGGTACTCGTATGAGTTGAGTACAACATTTCACCCTCAGATGGACGGACAATCCGAGCGCACTATTCAGATATTGGAGGATATGCTTCATGCGTGTGTGATTGATTTTGGGGGTGCTTGGGATCAGTTCTTGCCACTTGCAGATTTTGCCTACAATAATCGTTATCAGTTGAGTATTTAGATGGCACCGTATGAGGCTTTGTATGGTAGACGGTGCCGGTCTCTAGTGGGTTGGTTCGAGCCAGACGAGGCTAGGCTATTGGGTACATACTTGGTAAGGATGCCTTGGAGAAAGTTATATTGATTCAGGATCGACTTCGTACAACCTAGTCCAGGAAGAAGAGTTATGCAGATCGAAAGGTTCGCGACGTTGCATTCATGGTTGGGGAGCGGGTTTTGCTCCGGGTTTCGCCCATGAAGGGTATTATGAGGTTCAGAAAGAAGGGCAAGTTGAGCCCTAGGTATATCGGGCCTTTTGAGATTCTTGAGAGGGTTGGAGAGGTGGCTTACAGACTTTCACTACTACCTAGTCTTTCTACAGTTCATCCAATATTCCATGTTTCCATGCTCCGGAAGTATCAAGGCGATATGTCGTATGTGTTAGACTTCAGCTTAGTCCAGTTGGACAAGGATCTATCCTATGTTGAGGAGTCGATGGCCATTTTGGACAGGCAGGTTCGAAAGTTGAGGTCAAAGAACATCGCTTTTGTGAAGGTTCAGTGGAGGGGTCATCCGGTAAAAAGGCGACTTGGGAGACCGATCATGAAATGCACAACCATTATCCTCATCTTTTCACCACTTCAGGTATGTCTCTATACTTGTTCGAGGGTGAACGTTTGTTTTAAGAGGGGGAGGATGTAACGACTCGGCCGGTCGTTTTGAGAGTATTAGCCTCGAACCCCTAATTATTGCTCCCTCTATTTCGTTTTTTGGGTTTTGTGACTTGCTGGGAGGTTTTGTCTTTGGTTTCGGAGTGAAATGGGACACATAGTTCCTAATATGGAAGTTTAAGTCATAGGAATCGACCGTAGTTTGAATCGTGTGAAGACGACTTCAGAATGGAGTTTCGACGGTTCCTATAGCCCTGTAGGGTGATTTTGGTCTTAGGAGCATGTTCGGATATTGAATTGGAGGTTCGGAGGTCATTTTAACGTCAATTAGTGAAAGTTGAAAAATTGGATGATTTTTGGAATGTTTGACCGGGAGTGGACTTTTTGATATCGGGGTCGAATTTCGATTCCGGAAGTTGGAGTAGGTACGTAATGACAATTATGAATGTGTGCAAAATTTAAGGTCAATCGGACTTGATTTGATAGGTTTCGGCGTCGGAGGTAGAAGTTTGAAGTTTTAAAGTTCATTAGGCTTGAATCGACGTGCAATTCGTGTTTTTAGCGTTGTTTGATGTGATCTAAAGGCTCTACTAAGTCCGTATGATATTTTAGGACTTGTTGGTAAGTTTGGTTGAGGTGTCGGGGGCCTCGAGTGAATTTTGGATAGTTAACGGAGCAAATTTTGACTTGTGAGAATGGCTGAAGGCACCGACTTTGGTGTAATCGCACCTGCGCAAGATTGACCGTAGGTGCGAGCCTGCAGAAGCGGTACATTGATCGAAGAAGCGGGCTGGAGCAGTGTGGAAAAAGGTCACAGATGCAAGGAAAAATTTTGCATCTGCGGACAAGGAGGTCGTAGGTGCGTTGGAGCCGCAAAAGCGAGTCCACAGAAGCGGATTGGAGATCACAGAAGCGGAGGCAAGGCAGCCTGGGCNGGTATATCGGGCCTTTTGAGATTCTTGAGAGGGTTGGAGAGGTGGCTTACAGACTTTCACTACTACCTAGTCTTTCTACAGTTCATCCAGTATTCCATGTTTCCATGCTCCGGAAGTATCAAGGCGATCTTTCGTATGTGTTAGACTTCAGCTTAGTCTAGTTGGACAAGGATCTATCCTATGTTGAGGAGCCGATGGCCATTTTGGACAGGCAGGTTCGAAAGTTGAGGTCAAAGAACATCGCTTTTGTGAAGGTTCAGTGGAGGGGTCATCCGGTAAAAAGGCGACTTGGGAGACCGATCATGAAATGCACAACCATTATCCTCATCTTTTCATCACTCCAGGTATGTCTCTATACTTGTTCGAGGGTGAACGTTTGTTTTAAGAGGGGGAGGATGTAACGACTCGGCCGGTCGTTTTGAGAGTATTAGCCTCGAACCCCTAATTATTGCTCCCTCTATTTCGTTTTTGGGTTTTGTGACTTGCTGGGAGGTTTTGTCTTTGGTTTCGGAGTGAAATGGGACACATAGTCCCTAATATGGAAGTTTAAGTCATAGGAATCGACCTTAGTTTGAATCGTGTGAAGACGACTTCAGAATGGAGTTTCGACGGTTCCTATAGCCCTGTAGGGTGATTTTGGTCTTAGGAGCATGTTCGGATATTGAATTGGAGGTTCAGAGGTCATTTTAACGTCAATTGGCGAAAGTTGAAAAATTGGATGATTCTTGGAAAGTTTGACCGGGAGTGGAATTTTTGATATCGAGGTCGAATTCCGATTCCGGAAGTTGGAGTAGGTACGTAATGTCAATTATGAATGTGTGCAAAATTTAAGGTCAATCAGACTTGATTTGATAGGTTTCGGCGTTGGAGGTAGAAGTTTGAAGTTTTAAAGTTCATTAGGCTTGAATCGATGTGCAATTCATGTTTTTAGCGTTGTTTGATGTGATCTAAAGGCTCTATATATGATATTTTAGGACTTGTTGGTAAGTTTGGTTGAGGTACCGGGGGCCTCGAGTGAATTTTGGATGGTTAACGGAGCAATTTTTGACTTGTGAGAATGGCTGAAGGCACCGACTTTGGTGTAATCGCACCTGCGCAAGATTGACCGCAGGTGCGAGCCTGCAGAAGCGGTATGTTGATCGAAGAAGCGGGCTGGAGCAGTGTGGGCAAAGGTCACAGATGCAAGGAAAATTTTTGCATCTGCGAGACCGCAGATGCGGACAAGGAGGTCGTAGGTGCGTTGGAGCCGCAAAAGCGAGTCCACATAAGCGGATTGGAGATCACAGAAGCGGAGGCAAGGCAGCCTGGGCAAAATCGCAGAAGCAGTGTTATTTCTGCAAAAGCGGGATCGCAAATGCGGTCAAGTGATCCGCAGAAGCAAAACACTTGGCAAACTCTATTAATTCAAGGGTTCGGGATTTTTATTATTATTGGACATTTTGAGCTCGAGTTTGGCGATATTTGAGAGCATTTTCGAGAGATTTCTTGAGGTAAGTCTCTTGTACTTATTTTTTATCAATAACCTTGTTTCCCCATTGATTTTCTCACCTTGTTAGTGTGTATTTAAGATGGAAATTGAGAGTTTGAGGCTAGGGATTTAGAGAGTTTAATTTGAGGTTTTGAGTAGTGATTTGGTGTCGGATTTTGGTAAAAGTGGTATGGTTGGACTCGTGGTCGAATGGGTATTCATAATTTGTGACTTTTACCCGATTCCGATATGTGGGCCCAGGTCGACATTTTGGGCCAAATTTTCAATTCTTTGCTTAAGTCATAGTTTCATTATTTAAATTAGTTTCTTGTAGTTATATTTATAGTATGAAATTGTTTTGGCTAGATTCGAGCCGATACGAGTTGGAAAGTCGAAGAAAAGGCATTATTACCGATTGATTGAGCGAGCTTTGAGGTAAGTGACTTATCTAACTTTGTGTGGGGGAAATCCCCTTAGGATTTGGTATTTTTGTAATAATATGTGATATGTGAGTGCCGTGCACGTGACGTGACGAGTGCGTACACGGGATAAATTCCTTAACCGAGTTGTCTTCTTTTAAATTCCTTAACTGAGTTGCCTTAACATATGTAATGATCATGTTTAGCCTAGTATCGCATGTCTACGTGCCTTAACTCTTACTTGAAATTTGTGCAACATGCTTTGTTGAATTACATGCATCCCTTGATTTGAATTAAATCTTTAACTGTAAGATTTGTTGCTGTAAATTCGATGTACCTTCGGTTATCTGTTACATATTTACTTTGGGACTACGAAGCGGTTCCTCATGAGATCCCCTTATCTTGCATATTTACTTTGGGACTACGAGGCGATGCCTTGGGAGATCCCCTTATCTTGCATATTTACTTTGGGACTACGAGGCGGTACCTCGGGAGATCCCCTGGCATGCATTATTACTTTTGGGACTACGAGGCGATACCTCGGGAGTGCCCCTGTTGTTTACCTCTATTTGTTGTGCTGATTTTTTCTGAAACTTCTCGTTGTTTAAATTCTCAGTCATTTTAAAATATTATTATATCTTCTGCCTTGCTTATCTTTTAAACCATTAGGGCCCTGACCTGACCTCGTCACTACTCTACCGAGGTTAGGCTTGGTACTTATTTGGTACCATTGTATTGTACTCATACTTTACTTCTGCACATCTTTTTGTGCATATCCAGGTTATTCCCACCAGACCAGATACTAGTTGGACCACACGTGGAGACTTCAAGGTATATCTACCAGCGTCCGCAGATATCGGAGTCCCCATATACCCTTATTATGTTGTTTCCCTTATTCTCTTTGGACTTGATGTATAAAGACACTTAGTATTTTCTCTTAGAAGTTTGTGACTTATTTCTACCGGGTTTTGGGAGGTGAAATTATTTAAATCGCAGTTTCTATTTATATATCATGTGTTGAGATTTGAGTTCATATTATTATTCAGTTATTCTGTAAATTGTTAGGCTTACCCAGTCTTAGAGACTAGGTGTCATCACGACATCCTACGGAGGGAAAATGGGGTCGTGACAAATTAGTGGATATTTTAACTTTTGTTTTTGGGTCAACCATGCGACTTTGTTACTAATTGCTCTAGATGTTTTGCATATGTTAACAAAAACACACACAAAAGAAAATCAATATGACATTGCTGTTTATACTTTGAACGAAGTAAAAATCAAATCTTAGCTTTAAATATGACATTAATTTGATTAAAGGTAGATTATTAAATAGGAAAAAACAATTAAAATATCATGTAGAAAAAAGTCATGACCCGAAATTTCCACCCTCGGGACCGTAATAGGGCATAACTTTCACTTAATAGGCAAGCCAACGTTAGAATAGTTTTAAGCCATTTTTAACCAATCAAATTAACTGATGCCAATTAAACTGTAATAACCGAAATAGAACTAAAATAAAGTATGAAAACCATAATAACCGCTAAAATCTAGATACAATCCTAGAACTGGTGTCACAAGTGCACGAGCGACTAGAATAATACAGATAATTATCTGAATGAAATTAATACTATCTGAAAAGAAATAAATGGCTAGGATAAAATAGAAGGGGACTACAGGACTCCGAAGGCCGAGCAACTGCTTCTCAAGTCTCCGTCAGATATCCGATCTAAGGAATCTATTGACCGTCGTTGGAACCAACTGGAACGTCTGCAAAAGAAGTGCATAATGTAGTATGAGTACAACCGACCCCATGTACTCTGTAAATGTCGAGCCTAACCTCGACGAAGTAGTGACGAGGCTAAGGCGGGCCATATAACGACCCGATCGGTTGTTTTACGATCTAGCATGTCGTTCAGCAGTTTGATGCCTTGAATAGATTTTAGGTATTATGACTTATACGTGTGGTTGAAATTGAATTTCGGAAAGTTTGAAGTTGACTTGGAAAGAAAATGTTAATTTCGGAAGCTTCAAGTTGGAAGAATTGACAAGGTTTGACTTATGAGTAATCGAACTCGAAATCGGGATTCGAAGGATCCAATAGGTTCGTATGATGATTTTGGACTTGGGTATATGTTCGGGTTGAGTATCGGGTCGCCCGGGAGCATTTAAGCGCATATTGTGGAAAGTTGACATTTTAAAAGTTTTAGAATTTCCTAATTTTGGTTTGCGGTAGACTTTGGTGTTATCGATGTTCGTTTGGAGTTCCGAGTCTTGAAATGGGTTCGTATCATGATTTGTGACTTGTTCGTAAAGTTTGGTGTCTTTCCGGAATGTTTAGGTATGATTCAGACGCGTTCATCAAAGTTTGAATGTTCAGAAGTTTAAAGAAATATTTTGATCGTCGATTCGTAGTTTTGATGTTGTTTGGCATAATTGGAGGCTTCGACTAAGTTTGTGTTATGTTTTGGGACTTGTTGGTGTGATTGGAAAGGGTCCCGAAGGCCTCGGGTATTCCTCGGATCGAGTTCAGACTAATATTGGACTTTGTGGAATTGCTGGTTTCTGGGCATCTGGTTTCCTCTTCTGCGATCGCGAGAAGAGGGCCACGATCACGAAGGGTTAAGTGGACTGGTGGAATTTTTGTTCTATGCGATCGCGTAAATGGGGTCGCATTCACGGAGGACGAGTTGGAGGTTCTTCCCGTTTGCATGGGAGCTATTGCAAACGCACTGAGTTAACGGGGCTGGCCTATTTGGGAAGAGTTGTTCTATGCGATCGCGTAGTGGAGATCGCGATCGCGAAAGAGGAAGTGGCTAGGCAATGCGATGGCGTTCTGCGCATCGCGTCCGCGAAGAAGAGATTTTGGGTGCAAGGTTGTTTGGCCTTCGCTATCACGAGGGTTATTCCACGATCGCGTAGAGGAAGGACTTAGGCAGTGACTTTTTATTTCACGACTTAGCCCATTTCTCTCACTTTTTCATTTGCTTAGGCGATTCTTGGAGCTCTTGGAGGGAAGATTTTCATCACCTATTGCAAGGTAAGTAATTTCCATGAATTGTAAGTTAATTACACGGATTCTATAAGGATTTAACATGAAAAGTTGTGGAAAATTTTGGGATTTTGAAGAAAACCTAAAATTTGGTATTTTTGAATTTTTACCACGAAATTGGATAGGGAATTTGGAATAAATCATATATTTGAGTTCGTAATGCTATGGATAAAGTTTATCTTCAAATATTTTCAGAATCCGGGCATGTGGGCCTGAGGGTTGACTTTATTGACTTTTAGAATGGAGTTGAAAATTATTATAAATTGATTAATTATAAGCATTGGAGTATATTTTAATTCAATTGCACATTGTTTGACTAGTTTCAGATTGTTTGGCTTTGAATTGAAGAGTTAGAGAGGCGTTAGAGCCGATTTTGGAACTTCGGAGAGAGGTAATCTCCTGTCTAACCTTGTGAGGGGGAAACTACCCCCTAGGTGATAATTATTGTTATGTGCAACTAGTTGTGGGTACTACGTACGCACGAGGTGATGAGAGTCCGTACGTAGCTAAATCATGTTTATGTCCGGGTAGACTTAGGACTTTACAATGTTATATTTGAAACACCTGAATCCATTCCGATGAGTTAATTAATTGAAATTATAATTGAATTGATTTAAAAATATATACATATATATTAGGTCGAGCTTTATTACCTTGAGTTGTTGGCAAGTTATTTGAGAAACGGTAAAGGTTAAATTCGCTTCGTACCTATGTATTGTATTACAAGCATGTGTCTCGTAATTCGATGATTTTCTTCCTTTCTTGTGGAGCGGGCCGAACGCCTCAACAGTATAATAGATACATCTATGGTCCATGCCACTCGACCCTCAGCATTGTACACATTATTCTGGATCGGGCCGAATGACCTCAGCATAATCGTGCGTTATATCACTGGCAGTCCGAACATTCACGAGATTATCTTTCCGCTGATGCCCAACATTTTATATGGTATTCCTTATTCATTTTATAATTGGCACTTGACATTTTTTGAGTTGTTAACGTAGAATACAAGATTTAAAAATTAATACTTTAAAAAGAAATAGGCGAAATAAGCTAGACATCCCTTCTCGATCATCCGTCGAGCCTTCACATAAGAAATAAACCTACTGGTAGAATGGCCAAGAGTCCCTCTCCACTCTAAACGAGGCAACCCCGGCATGGCTAAAGTCACCATCTTGGCGTGACAATCCAATATAGCATGATAAGGTGACAGCCAATCCATACCCAAGATAATATCAAAATCTACCATATCAAGAAGTAGAAGATCTATGCTAGTATCAAGACTCCCAATAGTAATCACACACGAGTGATAGACACAATCTACAATAATAGAAGCTCCCACAGGCGTCGACACATACACAGGATCACTTAAAGAATCGCGAGACACAACCAAATACGAAGCAAAACAGGATGACACGTAGGAATAAGTAGATCCCGGATCAAATAGAACTTAAGCATATCTATGCCAAACTGAAACAATACTTGTGATAACAGCGTCAGATGACTCGGCCTCAG
>AWOL01S0051925.1:4401-15395 GCA_000715115.1 Nicotiana otophora | reverse complement strand
ACAGCACTTCCAGGTTGTGCAAACCTATCTGGGATAAATGTCATTCTCTTTGGATGATGGTAGGCTATATAGTCATTCAATGGTCGTCGCAGAAGCTCTTGGCGATATTCACTCCTCTTGAAATGTTCTAATAACCAAACCTGCACCAACAGATTACAACCCTCGAAGTGTCCATACCCCTGCTTGCATCAATCTAGAGCACAATACATTTTGGCTAAGATCATGGGGATTATAGTGTAAGTTTGTCCCTTGATTCCTTCCATTAGAGTCCTAGCGACCGTGGCTAAGAGAGTGTGGATCCTTCCCCCTTTCATCAGAAATATCAGCAACCCCAAGAAACAGACAATGAACATAAAGACTCGGTGGTATGTCCAACCCAAGGAAGTAATGGCAAGTTCATCATGGTGAAGGCGCTATGACTTGCTATGCCCGTAACGTTCATAAAGGAACTCAAACGGAATGTATGACTTCTTCCGATAGAGTAACTCATCATTTTTCTTGAAACCCATCATTTTCAAAAAAATGCGAGGAGTGCAATTTTCTGGTACTAATAAACCCGAACTATCCCATGGCAGCTTAGCGAAGCCTCCTATTTCGTCTAAGAGATGGGTCATTTCTATGTCGCCAAAGCAGAAGACAGCTCTTATCTCATCCCAAAACATAGTGGCGGCCTCAACTAATGCCCCATTTGGCCGAATGTCCAATAAGGACGGTAAATTACCAAGGACCCGTTTCACATGATTCTTATCACTAGATGAGAGGTTCTTCCACCAATCAAGCAGCAAAGGTGGGATGTTTTGAACCATGCCGAACCTGGGGACTTCGTGCCTCATTTTTTGTAAACAAATATGGTTAGCCCTTTCCCCCTCCAGATCTGACTATTTACACATTAATTATCAACATACCGGCATATTTTCTCCAAGTAATGCACATAACGTGATGGTGTCCATTGGGATCATAGAAATCCCGTCGGACTTTGGACAAGGCTTATCTTAGTGGATTATCACGTGGACAACGTTCTAACCCATACTAGGTTTGACATGATACATGTACAGTTGATATTGGAGCGAGGTTTCTAGAAGGGTCTAGACCGGTACTCTCAAGTGGACAACTTGAGAGGGAAAGGCACAGTACCGTCGACTGCACCGTTGATCGACTAGTTTACCGCAAATAGGTCTTTCCAATTTAAAAGGAAAATTTTGGAAGAGCGCGAACACTCATCAAGTGCCGCTATGTTATTAATCGGGCACGAGTGGAATATGATGTGGAGCATGCTTTATGCAAAGATAATAACACATTGCAAAGTATTTGCATGATAAATATGTGGAATCAATAAATGCAGTATTAAGATAAAACATAAAAAACGTAAAAATAAAGACAAAAGAAGAAGTTAGTTCGTAGAATATAGGGAATGTAATAAAATAAGCAAGGGAGTAGGGTGGGAGAGACATGATGTAGTAATCTTTAAACAAATGAAGAGCAGTTTAGAGCAAATAAGGTGAATAAAAAAGGGATATGCATGTTATAACAAATTTAAGCAAAGGAAGGTAGAGCAGGGAAGGGATGTGCATATTACAACGAATTAAAACAAGTAAAAGGAAAATGGGAGAGGGATGTGCATGTAGTAGCAAATAAAAACAGAAAAGGGAAGCGCGTTTATATCAAAGGGGACTAATCCATATAAGCCAAATTCGCTATGGTAAGAGCCTAAGTGAAATCACTAGCAGAGTCGCCATGATGGCGCGCCCCTTTTTCTCGTGTAATCGGGTTTTGACGTGTGACAACTCTTTTAAGGAGGTATTAAAAGAGGAGACTCGCCACCTAATGATTTTTAAGGTGCGTTAGGACACCTATTTGGGAATGACTCTGGTTTAACTAGTCTACATCAGCAAAGATCGGGTAAGGGCTCATGTTACCTCAAAGAGAAGGTGTTAGGCACTCCTCAAGGTCCACAACTGTGGGTCCTGGCTGAACTTAAATTATATGGATTAATCTATGTGATCTAATAAGCAAAGAGAGCACAAAATCTAAGAATTTTATTACAAAGAGATCTTGAATATAGAAGTACATCTATTTTTTATTCTAATAGAAAAAAAAGGAAAAAAGGGGGGTCCTAAGCTTTTTAACCTAAAGGATCACCCCGTGCAATATAAATAATATTTTATAACTCCCTTGAGATAGGGTGTTACTCATATTATTCAGCGGGCACATACTATCATCTCCTGCTACCCGATTACTATGTTAAAGTTGTTACCTAAGAGTGTTATAATTCAATTCTAAATCGTACCCTACGCGTGCACTACCCGTCCCATACCTATGGTCCAGGAGGTTTTGGACCTCTATTTTTGTGGTTCTAGACCTTATCTAGGCTGCTAAAAAATGCAAAACTAGGTGACAAACAAAACATATAAAGACTCCACATAAATACAATTAAAGGCTCACATTGACCTCCACACTTAAGCAGCAAACGCATGCAAATAAAATAAGAATATGCAAAATCTAGAATTTTAAACCTATAGACATACTTTCTAGGCTATCAAAGTATGCATGAAATTTCAGATGCATGATATTGCTTATAGATAGAATTATGCAGGTATTACAAGCAGATTATTGAAAGTTTTAAGTTGCCAATCCTATATGTGTTATGCCTAGGTGAACTACGCAACAAAGTTTGCTGGGAAAAGTCTCAGGATTATCCAGGTTTTCCTAACAGTGATACTCAGGAAGCAGTGTTTAAGTAGTCTAGTATTAACCAATTAACGAGCAGTTATTTCCTATAGGGAGGATCTCTAATAGTTGATGTTTAGAACTCGTTTTATTTTTATACTTAGTCCTATAAAAAAGATTTCTAGTGAACAATGCAATACAATAGCAAATAAAATGATCAAAATCCTATAGGCATGATTTCTAGTGATTAGCTGAAGTGAATTGAAGTAAAATTCATTGACATTTGTTCCTAAAGGCAGGTTTCTAATGCATTTGAAAGTAGTTATGCAAATTGAAAGAGTGCTCACTTCCTATAGGCATGTTGTCTATAAACACGTAGCAGTAGACATAGCATTTGAACTCATGTTTAATGGTAGACAAGTAGTATGTGTGTGTGTGCTTTTTCTAATGTCATGATTTGTACAGTGCACATGCAATCGAACAACACATATAGCAAATACATTATCAAGTCCTATAGGCATGTTATCTACCCACTTTGCATGTAGATATTAAATTCTACCCATTTCCTTTTTTACTAACACCCCAATTGTTTATGCAAAATGTTATTACAGGCTCAATAATCCGTAAAAATATAAATGTTACATAACAGTGACAATAGGCCTACAGCAGGCCTAAATAAAAATACCCAGCATTGTCTGGGCCTTAAATAAATCTTACACAGCATACCCAAGCCTTCAACAAAGAGCCACATTCAACATACGACTCAGGAATCCATATAGGAGTCCAAAGCCAATTTATTCAACCATAGCACCAAGTGTTGCACCAATTAAATCAGCCAATTCGGGTACACAACAAATGACATGATAGAATAGGTTGAATAGGAATACTTTGAGATTTTAGGAAATGACTAAGGACCACACCCTAGTATGTCAGAGTTCACAAGGGTCTCAATTGGACCCCGAGCAGTGCTCACATTAGGGAGGCCCACAATAGAACCTAAGTAGCCTTGGCTTTCAGCCGGCTAAGAATGAGAAGTTCAGAATAACATAAGTGGCAAGTAACGAGAGTGGACAGTGATGGAGGGATAGGAGTTAGGGGAAACACTTATAACCTAAAGTAGATATAGCCAGGTTGAGCATACAGAGAAGCTAATCAAGCAGGTCATAGGACTTGTTCAGTAGAATTTCAACATTTAGCAAAGTAGCACATAACAAACACATGTTGAAAGAGTAAGGGGGAGGAACATGTTTGCATGGTTTGACATAAGTTAACACAAACAGGTTGAGACCTAAGAAGTCCAGTTTATGCTAAGTATACATCCTAGTATCATAAGACAGACATGTTAACTCTCTTCAGGAGGCAAGACTGCATTGAAACATGATAAGGAGCACACAATATGACAGGCCAAGTAATCACTGAAGGAATAGGGAATTAAGTGAGCCAAAGACATACTAAGGGACATATTAGCAGGGAAGCAAGATCATAGTTGATGGAAAAGTTCTTATCACATATTAAAACACATTAATTATGCAAGACAAACATCAAAGAGATTCAGAACAGAGTGAAAAAGTAAACTCATATCAAATGGCACATGTAGGTATTCTAGCATTTACACAGTAGACTAATTACCTAAAGAAGGTCCAGATTATGCTAAGTATAGGTCCTGATGTTATAAAACAGTCATGCTAATTTGGCAATAGGACAACATTTAGATATGAGAAAAGCAAATTCAACTACTGGTGAATCAGGAGGGATTAAACATGCTAAAGGGCATACCAATAGAGAACATGGTCAAAACATGTTAGATAGGCAGGCTATCACCACAGAAATTCAGAATATGATGGGAAATAGACTTGTGCCATACAGTAGGTGTATACATTCATGCTTTGAACTCAATCAACTAGTCGACTAAAAGAAGTACAAATTATGCAAGTAAGGCATATTCAAGTAACAAGATTGGTAGCAAAAGGCAAAACACCAGAAGATGCTAACAAGTTTAAGAGTCCCAAACAGTAATAATTCTTAACACATTTACTGGTCAGAATTTAATAGAACCAGGTTTATACATGCCTTAAGATAAAAGTAAAAGAGACCTAAAGAATTGAAGAAAGCAAACAGAATTACACACAAAAAAATAGTCCAGAAAACATATTGAACTAACAAACTTCAGGAGTGAAAACATATGCAAACCATAGATACCTAGGAATGAAATTACAGAGTATAGTGACTCACCAGTTAAGCAAAGAACAGTAAAGAATAAATGTCCACAGAAAACCCAGAATCCCTAATGCGTCAAAGTTCCCAAGAGCTTCGATGAACTCAGGTCAATGCTCGCACCAAGAATAGGTTAAGTAATAAGACGTTAATGGCCTTAGCTTTCAGCCGGCCAGTGCAGAATACCAAGCAAGAGAGTAGCAAAAAGCCCCAAATTTTTAGTGAAGAAATCGATTTCAAAGTCTTAGAAGGGAAAATGAGGGGGTTTATATAATAGTCAGAAATCGAACAAACTTACAAGGAAACAGAGTAAATTAAACAACAAATAAGGAAAGAAACATGCAAATTAATTTGAAATCAATTTAAGAGAGAAATCCGGTAAACCCTAATTTTTTAGGGAAAGTGTAAATCAGCAAAATCCAAACAAAATCGGACTCATACAATATAGAATCGAACGTGTGTAGATGGGATATGGCCCAGATTCAAGAGATTAGAATCAATCGGACAGAATCAGGGAAGTAGTACTTGCCATGTTTAGGCAAGTACTAGGTGATACCATGGAGATTCAAACAGTAGCGGAAACACACAAATATGGCAAGTAAATGAGAGGAGAATCCCATTAGGAGAGGGATTTAGAGAGTGGCGGCGATTAGGGTTCTTCAGAGAGGGGGAGAGTCTTAGGGCTGCGGGTTTAGAGGGAATGAGGATTAGGGTTTTGGGGTTGGGTAAATAAAAGGGTAGGTTCAATGTGGGTCATTGATCTTAGAGATCAACGGCCAGGATTTTAAAGAGGGGTTGGGTCGGGTTAGTTAGACGAGTCGCAACCGAGTAGTTTGGCTTTGGTTGGGGTATATTGGGTTAGTGTATTGGGCTTTTGTTCCGGAAAATCACTCAAAAATTGGGCCAACCTTTTAAACACATATAATTTAGCAAGAATAATTTATAAAATAAGTAGTAAATTAGTAAAAATATTTTTCATGCACTAAAATGATCGAGAATAATGATTTAGCATTATAAAAAATATCAAAATGCTATTTTTGACACAAAAAGTGTAAATAAGGAGCATTTGTATATGGATATAGGCTATTATTGCAAAATTAGAGAAATAGCTAAAAAGAATGCTAATGTAATATATGAAATGAAATAAAACATTGAAACAAATATTATAGATGCAAATAATATTTTTTAGATAAATAAGTCATTACAAAATAATTCGAAGGAGTAATTAATAATTATTCAAATAATGTAAATGCAGAAAAATCAATTTAAAAGCTGTAAGAATTATGGGGGAAAATGCTTGTATAGATTTGTAAACTAAATAATGATGCAAAATTGATATTTTGAAAGTGTGTGTTTATATATATTGAGAAATATGTGAGGGCAAAATTGGGTATCAAAAATCGCCTCTCTCCCGCTCCCCAAGCCAAAAATCGAAAATGAAAGACAAAACCTTGAGCTGGGGTTTTCTGCCTAGCAAAAACCGCACTTGCGGTCCTAGTTCCGCACCTGTGAAACTGCTTTTGCGAACTGGGCTCCGCTTCTGCGAAAATTCATTAAAAGCCCGGCTTCGTACTCGCAATCACCTGACCGCATATGCAGTCATCGCAGATGCAAGACCCAAGCCGCACCTGCGATCCACCTACGCATCTACGCCTCTCAAATCGCTTCTGCGACCTCCGCAGATGTGGGATTTCCATCGCACCTGCGGTCTGAGCCCAGACCTTCCTTAGCCGTACCTGCGGCTCTTCTGTGATGACCCGATAGGTCATCTCATATTTTAGAACTATATTTTGTGTTTCGATTACTTAAATATCTCATTTTAGCCTTTCTCGACTTGCGTGCGTAGTCTAGGTATTGACCCGGAAGGCTTATATGTTAAAAATTGATAAAAACAAGAATGTTTGCCTTAAAAATTAATTTTAGTTGACTTCGGTCAACGTTCTGGGTAAACAGACCCGAACCTGCATTTTGATGGTCTCGGTGGGTCCGTATTGTAATATGGGACCTGGGCATATGCCCGAAGTCGAATTCCAAGGTCCCTAGCTCGATATATGAATTGTTATTGAAAATTAAAAGTCTGAAAACTTAACGGTTTTAAGAGATCTATTGATATTTGGCATTATTGATACCGGTCTCATATTTTGGTTCCAGAGTCCGGTAGAGGTTCAATATAATAATTATGACTTATCTTTGAAGTTTGGTAATAAACGGAGTCAGTTTGACGTGATTCGGACGCCCCGATGTGAAAATAAAAGTTTTAAAGCTTTCTTGAAAATTTTATTCGATTTTATGTTTAATTCGTAGTTTTAGGTGTTATTTTGACAATTTGATCGCACGGGCAAGTTGATGTTTTAGGATTTGTGTGCATGTTTGATTTGGAGCCCCGAGGGCTTGAGTGACTTTCTGATAGTCTACGGGATATTTTAGACTTAGAAATTTGGTTTTTGGTGCTTCAGCTGTCATCTGGTGTCATCTTCTTTACGTTCGCGAAGGTACTCTCGCGAACACGGAGAGTAAACTGGAGCTGGGAGGAAATTCTTCTTCGCGAACGCGAAGGCTATGTCGTGAACGCGGAGCATTGGGGGGCATTATCCTTCGCGAATGCGTCTAGCCTCTCGCGAACGCATAGGCATAGGACCTGGGGGAGGGGCAGTAACCTATACTCTTTGCGAACACGGAACACGGCTCGCGAATGCGTAGGCTGGTGTACATAAGCCTTCGCGACCGCGAACAGTATCTCAAAAATGCGTAAGCCAATCGGGTTGTTGCTCATCGCAAATGCGGCAGGCCCTTCGCGAACACGAAGAAGGCCTGACGCTTGTGACTTAAAACATACCAGAAAACGGGATTTTACCCATTTTTCATAAACTCTCCATTAGAGCTCGGACTAGGTGTGATTTTGAAGGTAAAACTCAACACCAATTCATAGGTTTGTACTCTCTAACTCATTTTCTTCCATTTCTATCATCACCTATTAAAATTCTAGCCCTAAACTTTGTTCTTTCATGGTAGAAAATTAGGGATTTTGGAAGAATTGGGGATTTAGGCCTCAATTTGAGGTCGGATTCTGAAATTAATTACATATTCGGGCTCGGGGGTGAATGGATGAATGCGTTTTGGTCTGAACCACGAGTTTTGACCAAGCGGGCCTAGGGTCGATTTTTGACTTTTTGGGGGAAAGTTTGGGAAACCTAAATTTATGCATTGTAATTGATTTCTTTAGAAATAATGGATGTTATTAAGTTAATTGTGGCTAGATACGAGTGGTTTGGAGGTGGAATCTAGAGGAAAATCGGTAATTGAGCAGTGAGTGGCCTGTGAAGCGAGGTAAGTGTTGTGCCTAACTTTGACTTGAGGGATTAGGAATCCTTGTCTTAATTGCTATATGAAAATCATGTGAGCGGTGTATATGTGAGGTGACGAGTACTTATGCACCGCCAATTTATCTATTTTGCATGTTTCTCTCTCGTTCTTCTTATATTGTTTCTTTCCCCGGCTTTAATTGTTACATGCCTACTTGTATTTCCATATCTAATTGCTACTTGTTAGATATTGTTTCTCCTTGTTGAAGATAATAGTTATTACGTAGTTTCCTTATCCCCTATTACTTGCTTAAGCTGTTCTTGTTGGTGTTTTAGTGATATTCTAGATTGGTTTCGCTGAGTAGTATTACTTGTGTAGAGTCTTATTGAGTATAAGATTTCCATTTGCCTTGTTCTGAAGATTAAGTATTGAGAAGGGTCTTGTGTTAATTTGTGAAACTTGTATACTTCCTGTGTAATTGATATAAATATGGTGGGATCAGGTTGCAAGCCGCAGCAGGTGGAATAAGGGTGATATACTGAGGAGGTATAAGGGTGAATTGATATTATACGGCGGTATCGGGTTGCACGCTGCAATAGGTGTAATAAGGATGGAATGTGGTGATATAAGGATGAACCGTGATTGTGATTATTATGATATGATGGGATCGGGTTGCACGACGCAACATTTTATTTACATTCTGTTATTATGTTATCAAGAATAAATAAGGGAGGATTATGATATGTACGGCAGGATCGGGTTGCGCGCCGCAACAATTTATATGTTTATGTTCTTTCTTTGATTGTGTTATCTATACGGTAGTATTGAATTGCACTTAAGGATTGGTAAGAGTTGAACATTGGTGAAGTACGTTGGGTACTGTATTTATTCTTGCAAGTTACTGTTTTTTTACTTTATTCTGCCTTTTTCTGTCTTATTATTCACTGTATGCAGCTTATGTTATGAGTGTCCCGCTGTAGCCTCGTCACTCCTTCATCGAGATTAGGCTCGGCACTTACTAGTACATGCGGTCGGTTGTACTGATATTGCACTATGCACTTCCTGTGTAGATTTTGGAGCAGGTAGTGGCTGATCGAGAGGTTGGCTGCAGATTTCACGGCTCAGGGACCCAAGGTAGTCCTGCTGTCGTCTGCAGGCCCTGGCGTCCCCTTCCACACTCCTATACTTATTGTTTTTACTTTACTTCACAAACAGTTGCACTTTCTTTGGGATAAATGTTTGTAGAAAAGTCTTAGTATGTTCGTGAATTGTGACTCCGGATTCTGGGAAGAAATAGCATGTAATTAAAGTTGTTATTGATCGAGGCCAAACCTACACCACTATAGAGTAGCGAGGATGGTCGATGCAGTTTTACCCAACGAGGTCGGGATCGATTTCCACAGGGAGTTAATTTGGCTTGGAGTTGGGTATCTAACTAATCTAGATGTGCGTGTTTTTCCTAATTGCACTTCCAAACATTTTTGTGATTGATTCTATTATAATTTTATACTATTGTATGCTAAGTGTAAGCTAAGTGCAATATTTTTGGTGAAAGTTTTCAAGTGTTAAAAGGCACTAGGGAAGTGACTTCCGCCTAGGTGAGTATCTAATGGGTATCAAGAATCTAGGACAAGCTTGTTATGATTGGGGTCGTGACATAATCATCACACATAAGTGCTCACTCTATACCTCTCGGTACTTTGAGTGACTTTGCCCGATTTGGCTTTCTCAAGCCCAAATGGGTGTTCATACAATATAAGTGAAATTGGCTCGAGTCGAGTATTACTATCTATAGGTTTAACCCTTTAATTGGGGCTATCAATCTCTTGAGTTCACCCCAATTCCTTATTAGCCTAATTTTCCTAGACTTAGTCCCTCTTTCTCAAGAAGAACCTAAGTCATAAAGGCATGAGTCAGTGTTTGCAACCACTAATTCTACAATCTTAGTATGAATTAGGCTAAATATCACTAACCCATAAACAATTAAGCCCTAAAATTCAAGACCCATTAAATACCCACACTAGGGTTGGGTCACAACCCTAGCGATGGGGTCTAGCTACTCATAATAATAGCAGAAATCAAAGATAAAGATGAAATATAAGCCATAATATAAGAGTACAAGATGAAAATCTAAAGTTTAAAGGTAAATCTACTCTAAAATTGCCCAAAAAGGGAAAAACCAGCTGTTCACGTGCTCTCCTAAAACAAAACTTAACCTAAAATTGATAAAAGGATCTATTTATACAAGGCTGAAAATTTTGCATAAAAATGCCCCTGCGGAGGATTCACGGATGCGTAATTCTGACCGCGTCTGCGCTTGAGCTTTCGCGGCCGCGTAATAATGAGCACGATCCGCGTTTCTTCAATACTGGGCTTGGTTGGGCTTAGTTTTGTGGACTGGATAATTTCAACCGCGTCCGCGTGTGCTTCCATCGCAGCCGTGTAATTTGGACACGAATCGCGTTCTTCAGTTAAGCCCGACTTGCAGGGTCTCTGAACCTCAAGATGCGCTCTCAGCGGAAATCCCCTCGCAGCCACGCGAAAGATTTTGCGGCCGCACTTTTCCAATGCGGTCAGCGGTGATTTTAGTACTCAAAGCAGCTTCTCTGAATCTATTTTGCGGATCGCATAATATTGGCCGCCTCAGCAGTGGTCCTTACGCGGCCGCGCTTTTTTGCCTCTCTCAGCGCTCCAGTCTCAGCTTTGGATTCGTTCAAGTTTGACTCCTTCATGAGTTGATTATGGCTTCTTTGCCTCATTTTGACCAAACCCTACAAGCAAGCACATTAAGTTAGTTTTCAGGAATACCT
>AWOL01S0051924.1:0-70680 GCA_000715115.1 Nicotiana otophora | reverse complement strand
CAAATTTATTTGTTAATAGTAAATATTAACGTAAGATTATCCGCATTTGTAACGGATATGTTCCAATCCGATCCGTGTATTGACAAACTGCAATAACAGCCGCCCTACCATGGCCAAGTGCTCTTCCCACCATGGCCAAGTGCTCTTCCCACTATGAATGTGCTTGCTCCACAAACAAGCTAATGCTTGCTCCACCATGGAGGGTGGACGATTGTTCTTCTTCAACACTGGTTGCTATATATATGTGCAGCAGCTGTTGAAGAAAGACACACACAATACACAACACAAACAAACTGAAACGTTGGCTATACATTGCACTCCCTCCTCTCAGCATTTCCATTCGATTTTTTGAGTTTCTGCTCCTTTGTTCTGCATTGTTTTTAAACTTCAAACAAAGCAACTGTAAGTGTGATTTACTACCGAATATTGTGTTCGCTGAAACGCTGGGGTTTGAAGTATCGCTACACCAGTGTGTTATTCGTTCTATCCTGGGAGGAAATAATCTATAACCTTGGGTACTAGGAGGGGATTAAATTCCTTAAGGAAACACTGTGAATTCAGTGGGCTCGAATACAATTTACTGTTTCATTACGATAATTTATATTTTGCAGAATTATTATTTACAAATACAACAATATTGGCGGGACTAACACCAACTATTAATGAAAGTTAAATCATGACCTTTCGTATAATTTAAATGCAAATTTGATCAGTTTCCATTTTTAAAACTATCAGTCGAAACTCTACATTGTTAATTCGACATCAATCATGTAATGGTATAAAATCCCATTAATACATATATCATGCATTAAACTAAAGATACATTGTAATATAATAGTATAATGCATAAAAAGACCTAATGCAAAAATTTGAGAGAAAATATCTTCTTTCTTTGTGCTGATGATATTATAGTCCTACACAAGCTCTTATTCTCAGCACCTTGTTAGGTTTACTTGCCTCTAAATTTTCTATCACGCACCTTGGTGATCTTAAATTAATCTGCTAAGATGGACGTTGCTTGCAGGACAATTTTTCATGAGAAAGTAACATTTTAGTATTTGATATGGCAATCAGTTTTCAAGAAAAAATATTTTCCATCAAAAGAGGGAAAATGACTTCCCTTACTTACATGCAAAAGTCATTTTCGTTATAACTATCTTAACTTTTAACTTCAAGTTAGCTTCATATTACTTGCTCTAACTAACACTTTGACATTATTTTTTATTTTTAATTAAATTCATTAAAACACTATCCGATTTGCTAATTTATTATTAATATTCATATAAAGTTTTTTTTAAAAGATACTTTTTACTTGCCAATCAAACACGGAAAAATATTTTTGTCGCACTTGCGACTGTTACACGACGCACAAAGGCTCGTGCAAACCAACGTTCATACTTAAACCGTATAACATAAAATCTGGGCCAACGAGGCCTTCAAGCAACCATTTACACTAACACAACTAGCTGTGGAAAAGGCCTTAGCATTGATATATTTACATTACACATTCACATTCACATATACATCCATTGCCATCTGGGTTACCATCATCTTTTACACATACCGACCACTACTTTAGTCTGCAAGCCTCTAAGAGCATCAAAATATAATACATGTACACAACTTGGTCGGGACAGGGCCCTACCGTACCCAAAATGATTAGAACATATGCTTAAGTGCCTATCAACTTTTGAACAACTACTCCGGAGAAATGGAGAGCGACAACTAATAGCTGGAACGTGCACCTATTGGGGTGGGGCGTCACTGGGCCTATATGTACCTGTGAGCAGGAACACAATGCCCAAAAATGAAGGGCGTCCGTATGAGAAATGTATTGTGTATGTAAGACTACAGAAACATGTAAAATCAATGGTAGAACGTAAGAGATAAGGGTACTTGATTTTAACCTGATTATCGAAGACAAGCCACCGTGGGCATAAAGTGAAGAAACCATAAACTTAGAATTTTACAAACTTTATGAAGGGTTACTCCACTCATGGGGATTGTGAACTAATTACAATACAATGTTAGTTAGCTCTTCTTTGGAGCATATCACTTCATATTGTATCCCGCCTCATAGAGGACTCTGTAAGGTTTATTTCTTTCATCACATCGTACCCGACCTCATGAGGTCTCAGTTGTACCCGGCCACATAAGGACTAGGTACTGTCTTATATTACATAATACTGTACCTGGATACATAAAGAGCTCGGTCGTACCCGACCAGGAAAGGGCTCGGTAGTATATCATATTGTGTCTCTTCATATCCAACTTATCAGTGGTTGCACAATAGGTGCCGAACCCGGCCGTCTATAGCGTGATCCGGTAACGTAAAATAAATATATATATATATATATATATGTATAAGTGCATTACAATTTTTGGTTTAAGGGATAACAATTTTAAACTCAGAATGAATCATACACTCCGACCGTAGGATACTAATTAGAAATATTATAGACTTTTAAATAAATGTTACTGGTAAGAATAACTAAGAACAGAACAACGTCATTGAGAGAGACTTAGAAATAGAACTACCAATGCTTACTATGCATAAGTCGTTTAAAGGGAGGGAGAGACTCATACCAACTCACGCCAAGAAAGAAAGATGTCTTACATACCCTGTTGAAGAACTAGCTACACCTCTAGGATGATTAAATCCGCCTCCAACGAATTTTTCAGAATCGATACAACAAGATAATAAATATTTCAGTGATGCTTCCAAGCCCTCACGCTAGATCCTAGATTTAGATTCTCCTCCGACTATGCCTTAAATTGCTTGGAAATTCTAATGGGCTGTTGGGAGCATTTGGAAGAACTAACATTGATGATACCTTCTAGAATTGAAGAGAAAGAGTGTTGCACTACCTTTTTATATCACACAAAATCTAGGAAACTCCACCACTGCTACATGCAAAATGGGTCGCCCCGCCCCTTTTTCAGCACTCGGTAACAACTCTCAGAAGTTTTAATGAAATATGTAGCCATCTTCTGCCCTCAAAAGCGTCGCCGGCTGATTGGTCGCCCTATAAGCTGCACTTTGCCATATTTGTTTAGGTGTGGGGTGTAATATCATTCCCCCTTGTAATATTTATCCTCGAATGTTGAATCATAGGTTACTTCATGCAAACTTCTTTAGTCTTCTAGGGTTGCGCCCACCATGGTGGTCTTATTGTTGTATCCTGCATCACAGAACAAGTGTGGGTACCTGGATTTCATATTTTCTTCAGCTTCCCATGTCATTTCTTCTACACTGTTGTTCATCCTATGTACTTTAATAGAAGCTACCTCTTTGGTTCACAGCTTGTGCACTTGACAATCGAAGATGGCCACTGAAATTTCTTTGTAAGATAGGTCCTTTGTGACTTGAATGTATTCAATAGGGGTAATGCGTTATGGATTGCTTAAGCACTTCCGAAGCATAGAAACATAGAATATCAGATGCACTGCTTCCAGTTCCGGTGGGCAGTTCAAGCTTATAAGACACTTTGACCAACTTTCTGAATATTTCGATATGGCCCAATATACAGGGGGCTAAGTTTTCCCCTTTCTCCAAATCTCATCACGCATTTCATAGGCAATACATTTAAGAACACCCAGTCTATGACATCGAACTCCAATTGTTTCCACTGGTTATCAGAGTAAGATATTTGCATGCTCTGAGCGGTCAATAATCGATCTTAAATTATTTTCACCTTTTCTACAACCTGTTGAACCAACTCAGGACCTAATAACTTTGTTTCACCAACCCCGAACTAACTGATAGGAGATCTACACTTTCACCCATATAAGGCCTCATAGGTTCCATCTGAATGCTAGCATGATAGCTATTGTTGTAAGAAAACTCGATGAGTGGTAATTGATCCTCCCAATTTCCTTTGAAACCTAGAACGCAAGCTTGTAACATATCCTCGAGCATTTCAATAGTGCGCTCAGCTTGGCCATCTATTTATGGATGGAAGGGTGTACTAAGGTTGATCCTTGTACCCAGAACACTTGCTTCTTTTGGAAGGGAAGGTCGTTTCTTATCTTTTCCAAGGTCGGGTCATCAAATTGTCGTGCCTTTACTTCCATCACTAACGAGGACTCGACGATGTTTCAAGCTCTTCCATCATTGGTATCGAGCAATCACACACTTAAACTAGCCAACTAGTGCAAGTCTTTAGTCATCTCCAACTTATGCTTTTCCACATGTCGTAGATTGCACATGGATTTCCGACTTATGGCATCAGCCACAACGTTTACCTTTCGGAGGTGGTATAGAATATCCACATCATAGTCCTTTAATAATTCGAGCCACCTCCATTGCCTCAAATTCACCTCTTTTTGCTTGAATATGTATTGAAAGCTCTTGTGGTCGGTGAATACATCGATATGAACTACATACAAATAATGACACCATAGTTTTAAGGCAAATATCATAGCTGCTAGCTCTAAGTCATGAGTTTGGTAATTCTGCTGGTGTCTCATCAACTGCCTTGAAGCATATGCTATAACTCTATCGTGTTGCATCGGTATGCTTCCCAAACCTACTCTGGAGGCATCATAATATATGACATAGCCTGCAGGTCCTTCAACAAGAGTTAAGACTGGTGCCGAGGTTAAATTGTATTTTAATTCGTGAAAGCTCTTATCACAAACATCAGTCTATTGGAATTTTGCTGCCTTATGCGTCTAATTTGTCAAAGGAGCAACTATGGATGATAAATTCCCCATAAATTTTCGGTAATAGCCCGCTAGGACCAAGAAGTTGCGTACTTAGGTAG
Source organism: Nicotiana otophora (assembly GCA_000715115.1). NCBI lineage: Eukaryota > Viridiplantae > Streptophyta > Magnoliopsida > Solanales > Solanaceae > Nicotiana > Nicotiana otophora. Next base: position 65,914 of record AWOL01S0051924.1, on the reverse strand, counting down.
GAGTTATGGGCCTTGGCCAACTCTTAACTGCTTCAACCATTTGACTATCGACCCTGATACTTTCATCTGATACTTGCCAAAGAAAAGCCACCGAGTTCAGCCAGAACTCTGATGGTAGGCTATAATCTCGTATTTTAGTCGCTTATTGCACTCTAATTTACTGCACTTTACTTGTGTTTGAACTTTAATTGATAGTGTTTTGCATTTATTGTGTGTTTTATGCCTTGTAGGAATGATTTCGAGCTATGTAGATGTTATGGAATGAATTTGAGTGATTTGGAGCTTTGAAGTCTGAGTAAAAGCCCAAGGGATTAAGCCGACATCGTGTTCGGGGGCCAAGGACCAAGTCTGTATGTCAAAACGCAAGAAAAATCCGTACTCTAAAAAAACTTCACTGCCGCGGCGCGTGGGGCACCGCAGCTATAAGAATCTCTGCTGCCTATCAGAACCAACTCTCTCTATTTTCCCACTAATGCCCTGCATAGTGCGTTTCCCCATGCGGCGCGCTTGTGCAATATTTACAGAGTAATTTTCCTATTTCGGCTAGGAGAAGGAGATTTCGTCTGGGCCCGACTCTACTTGATATAAAACATAGAAAAATATTGTTTTCTGGACTTTTGACATACTTTAGACCTAAGGAAGCCAAGGAGGAGTTGGAGGAGTAAAAGTACAAGGATTTCATCATTCCTTTCTCACTCAAGACCCGAGTTTGGATTGAATTTATGTTTTTCTATACTTTATTATATTTGTGATGAATGTTTCTATGATTATGGAGTAGTTCCCTTTAGGGTTTTATGGATTTTGTGTATTAATGATTGTTTGTGGATTATAACTCTAGTTTTATGTATTGAAGCGTTTTTGGATGATTTAATTATTGCATCTATATTCACTAGTTCATGTAATTGAGAGATGCATTACTTGTGATATCTTTGCATTATATTATTGGTTGAGTTTATTAATTATTTTTAGTAATCAAAAGAGGCTAGTTAAATCATTGATTAAACCTAGTTAGGAGGATAATCAAGAGAGGTTCTCCTAAAGATCAATCCACTACGCATTCTTACATATCTTCACGTGCTTAAATTGGTTCATCTTGTGAGGTTAAGACTTAATTGAGAGAGGATTTTTTGCTGAACGTTTGGACTAATAATTGAGTAATTCTAGAGACTCACTTAAACATTAGAAGTGAATTATCTAGAGTTAGATCCCAAATAATTATCTTGCACCTATCCTATCCACCCCTATTTTCTCCCATTGATAACTTTCTTTCTTACCTTTATTTCGATTGTCATTACTCAATGGCTTTAGATTCTTAGGTAATTTTAGTTATTAATCATATAAATCTCAATTGTTGATTCTCCTGGATAGCAATCAAGCTAGAAAGTACGAAAATATTGTTTAACTCTAATCCCTGTGGATACGATATTATACTATACTATCTTTGACTAGTGAGCATAATTTAAGTGTGTGTTTCGAGCTCGTCAAATTGTGGCACTTGGAAAACATGTCATGTCACTTGTGATCCTGGAGTATGTTTAGGACCTTTCACAAATGATTTCCTCTAGCCGAGAGTACACTAAAATATCGTCAATAAACACGATCACAAAGATATCCAATAATGGCCTGAATACTCGATTCATTAGATCCTTGAAGGATGCTGGCGCATTGGTTAGGCCAAATGACATAATGAGAAACTTGTAATGGCCATACCTGGTTCGAAAGGCTATCATCCTCTCCCTTGATCCTTAACTGATGATACCCAGATCTGAGATCAATCTTCAAAAAATACTTAGCGCCCTGCTGATAAATATGGATTTTGACCACTTATTAATGCCTTTTTGCTTTAGTCACAGTTTGAAAGTGTTGATTTATGTTCATAAAACTAATGAAAGTGTGCAAATTTCTATTTGAGATTTGGACCCTTATGAATAAATCCAACTCAAAAAGGAGTGCTCCGGCTCACAAGGCAAGAAGAGGCACAACAGACCAAAAGTTCGGTCCGCAGAAGTGTTTATGCGACCGTAGAAGAAAGCGTGGACCACATATTTCTCTTTGCAGCCAGAAATCTGGTGTTGAAGCTCAAAGGTGGATTGAATAGAAGTGCGGACTCCACACAATTTGTGTAATCGCATAACATGGTCGCACCAAGAAGAATTCAAAACGTTCAGAGAGTGCAAAATGACCAAGACTGAAGCCTTGCCTGAAGTACAGACCGCACATGAATTGTATGGCCACAAAAGCTGAAGTACAACCGCAGATCAAATTGTGAGACTACAGAGTCCCTCAACCTGCAAGCTCAAGCAAAGTGCGGACTGCACGCGGCCGCAGAACCTCTGGAAGGGCAATTTTGTTCAGCGAAATTTGGGCCACCATAAATAGTTGGGAATAAGTTTTTTAGGTCAAGTTTTGAAGTTTTTGTAGCTGTCGCCGCTGTAGTTTACCATATTGGGTAATATGTGATTATTTTGGGACAAAAACATCATAGTTTATCATTTTAATTTTATATTATGGCTTTAATTAGTGTTTCTTCTTTATTTTCTTCAATTTCTACTATGAGTAGCTAGATATTTACTAGGATTGTTACCCAACCCTTATGTGTAAACCTTATGGGTAATTAATCTAATGCTTATTTATGATTGGTTGTTTTTTATTTAGCCTTGTTCATGCTTTAATTTTAGAGTTAATGGTTGCAAACATTGATTCAAGCTTTTTTGACTAGGTCTTTACTTGAGAAATAGAGACTTGGTCTAGGAAAACTTGGCTAATAAGAAATTGGGCTAGTTAAGCTTTTGATTAGCCTAATTAAAGGGTATGCACTATAGATAGAAAAAACCCAACTTGAGCTCATATCAACTATTTGGTTTGATACCCATTTGGGCTTGAGAAAGCCAAATCGGGCATAATCACTGTATGACCGAGAGGTATTGAGTGGGTAATTTAGAGGTGAGAGCAATAATACACCCAACTCACTAAAATAAGTATTAACGTAATTAACCCATTGGGCTAAACCTAGGCAAAGGTTACATCCCTATGCTTTTTACCTATTTGAAAACAACCAAAAATAATTAGTCAATTGCTAATTTCAACTCTCTAGTTAATCGTTAATTGTGTAGTTCATAGAAGTAATTTGCAACACAAACTTGTTTGGAAGTGTATTTAAGCTATTTCTTCTACACGCATCAAGTGTAAACTCTAACACCCATTCTTAGCTCCATGTGGAAATCGACCCCGACTCATAGTTGGGTATTATTCTTTCAACAACCTCTTCCACTCATTGTTGAGTGTGAATTGGGAGTGTATCAAATTTTTGGCATCGTTGCCGGGGAACCTTAACGGTGTTAGATATATATTTGAGTGTGGTTTTGGAATATGTTCTTTTTCTTCCGTGTTACTAACTTGTTTAAGAAATTATAAGTACAAACATATCAAACAATGAGCTCGGAAATTTGCCTTTGGAGGACTTGGACGGCGAGGAGGAATAAGTCGATGAGGTACCTCAAGTACCATAACATACTCGAAGAAGCCGGGTACCACATGAAAAAATGCCCGTTCCACCCCCACCTCCACCACATCTACCACAGGCGGCTCAATACCGACTATTACCCAACAAAGGTTATGTTAGTGCAATAGTCCCTTGACAACTAGGGATTTTAGCCTATTATTTGCTCTGTTTTGCTTAGGTTTTGGGTAAACAAATGCTAAAGGTAGTCCCGAAAACTAACATAATGTGCTTGCTTGCAGGGTTTAGTCAAAATGAGGCAAAGGAGCCAAAATAAGCTCATGAAGGAGTCAAACTTGCACAAGCCAAAGGCTGAAACTGAACCGCGGACCGCGATGGAAAATGCGCGGCCGCGTAGGGTTCACCGCTGAGGCGGATAATATTCCGCGGTCGGCAATATAAAGGTTCAGAGAAGCTACAATCCAGAGAAAACACCACCGCTTCCCGTGCCTACATTACGCAGACGCGAAGTTATCAGATGCGGACGCGGTGGAAATTCCTCTGGGAGCGTGATAAAAGGTTCAGAGACTTGGCAAGTGAAACCTAACTGAAGAACGCGGTCTGCGAACATAATACGCAGCCCGGATTGAAGCTAACGCGAACGCGAATGTATTTACGCTGTCCGCGAAACCTAGTCCAGTACAAGCCCAGTATTGTAGAAACACGGACCGCGCATATTATTATGCGGCCGCGAAAGCTCAAGCGCGGACGCGATCAGAATTACACGTCCGCGAATACTCCGCAGGGGCTTGTTTGTTCCAAAATTGCATTTGTGTATAAATTGATCTTTTTGACATTTTTAGGTTAAGTTTTGTAAAGTAGAGCACGTGAACGGTTGGTTTTTCCCCTTGTGGGCAATTTTATAATAAATCTACCTTTAAACTTTAGATTTTCATCTTAGACTTTAATATTATGGCTTATATTTAGTCTTCACCTTTGATTTCTGATGTATTCATGAGTAGCTAGACCCCATAGCTAGGGTGGTGACCCAATCCTAGTGTGGGTATTTAATGGGTCTTGAATTTTAGGAATTAATTGTTTATGGGTTAGTGATATTTAGCCCAATTCATGCTAAAATTGTAGAATTAGTGGTTGCAAATACTAATTCTTGTCTTTATGACTTAGGCTCTTCTTAAGAAAGAGAGACTAAGTCTAGGAAAATTAGGCTCACAATGAATTGGGATGAACTCAAGAGATTGATAGCCACGATTAAAGTGTTAAACCTAGAGATAGTAATACTCAACTTGAGCCAATTTCATTTGGATTGTGCGAACACCCATTTGGGCTTGAGAAAGCCAAATCAGCCAAAGTCACTCAAATTATCGAGAGGTATAGAGTGAGCACTTATGTGTGATGGTTATATCACGACCCCAATCGTAACAAGCTTGTCTTAAATTCTTGACATCCATTAGATACCCACCCAGGCGGAATTCACTACCCTAGTGCCTTTTAACACTTGAAAACTTTTACCAAAAATATTGTACTTAGCTTACACTTGGCATACAATAGTATAAAAATTAGAATAGAATCAATCACAACAATGTTTGGAAGTGCAATTAGAGACAACATGCACATCTAGATTAGTTAGATACCCGACTCCAAACCAAATTAACTCCCTGTGAAAATCGATCCCGACCTCATCGTGTAAAACTACAGCGACTACTCTTTGCTACTATATAGTGGTGTAGGTTTGGCCACGATCACTCTTTGGCGCCATTGTCGGGGAGTTAGACGGTATTGACTATCCATCTAACTATTTGCGTGTCTTGTTTTTTTTTCTTTCCTTCTGTTTTTCTAACTTTTGTGTATCTATCGCTTTAGGTACCAAAGGGCTCATAATGATGCTTTCAGACATATTCTTCCAGGGGAGGAGGTAGAGGACAATGGTGAGGATGAGGTTAATCTAGAACCTCAAGTCCAAAGAAGAGGCCACCAGGCTAATGACAACATTCCAAACCCTCCCCCACCTCCTCCACAGGCAGCACCCCGGGTGCTACCCAACGAAGTTTACGCAAGTGTAATTGTCCCGCCCCGGATGCGGGCAGGCAATTTTCAAATTACAAATATCATGCTGATCCTATTGGAGCAAAGGGGCTTCTTCACTGGAGCTCCTCATCAAAACGCATACAAGTATCTCAAGGGTTTTGTAGACACATGTTGGGGGAGCAAGCAGACGAATGTGTCAGAGGACGCTATGAGATTGAGACTTTTCCCATTTTCACTTAGAGGGAAAGCTTTGGACTGGCTCGAGAGGCTACCCAACTACTCCATATACACATGGGATGAGTTGGCAGAAAAGTTTACAACCAAGTTTTCTCACCGGGTCATATGGCAACATTGAGGGATGGGTATCTTAGCCTTTAAACAAGAACCTAATGAACCCCTACATGAAATCTGGGAGCGATACCGGACAATGGTCAAGGAATGCCCAAATAATGATATGACTGAAGCAATGATTCAGCAGACATTCTATACGGGCATCAACATGATCAACCAGTGTGTGGTGAATCAGCTAGCTGGGGGAAATTTTATGAAGATGCCTTATGCCGATGTTTGTGACATACTTGATGAGATGGCTGACACATCTTCAACTTGGCAGAGTCGGGCAAATGTTTTTCAGGGTGACCCTAGTGTCATCCATCTTCACAAGGAACTTCATGATCACGGATAAGCCATAGCCGAGTTGACAACTACTATGAATCAGTTAGCAAAGGCCCAACTTCAGCAAGTTCAAGGGACAAAGAAAGTAAATGCCATGGAAGGGGTAAATGTCATGGTCAACGGGAGGAAACAGCGTGGTCAACAAGTGCAAAACAATCAAGATCAATATGAGCAAAGTGGTAGTGGTGACAATCAAGACGATTCTTATGATGATCAAAGTGAGGAAGTGTTATATGCCAATAACTACCAAAGTCAACGGAGCAATGCTCCAAATCAACATTGGAGATCGCAAGGGAACTATCAAAATTGGGGCAACCAAGGCCAAGGGAATTGGAACAATGGCAACAACAATAATCAGAATTGGGGGAACAACAATAATAATTGGGGCGAAAATGGAAACCAAGGGGTTGGAATAATAATAATCAAGGCAATCGGGGGTCGGGCATCCAAAGGCCCCCGATGTATCAACAACCAAATAAGCCGTCTCCATATTCATCTCAAGGGAAAAGTTCTTCAAACAATGAGATGTGGCAAATAGAGAATATGTTCAAACTAATGCTGGAAAGGAATGCTGACTCCGATGCCCAAATAGCCTCCCATACTACCTCTATTCGCAACTTGGAAGTACAACTGGGTCAAATTTCTCAAGCATTGAATACTCACCCTAAGGGGGCACTACCAAGTGATACGATAGTAAACCCGAAGGAAGGGAATCATACAGGCCATGCTATGGCAGTGACCACAAGAAGTGGTAGAGGTGGAGATACAAGTACTTCTGATCCAAAGAAGATTGTGAATGAAGATGTTGTGTTGCATGAAGATGATGAGGTTCAAGCCAATGATGAGAATGTAAATGATGAAGTGAGGATCAATAGCAATGACAACATGGAGGAGACTCAAAATGATGTGAACCCGTCTAGGGAACACGTGATAGACATACCAGAAACGGTAGTGCCTAAATCCAAGGCCCCTTTGCCAAGGCCTCCTCCACCATATCCTCAAAGGCTTGCAAAGCAAAATAATGAAATCCAATTCAAGAAGTTTATTGAAATGATGAAAAGTTTTTCAATCAATGTGCCCTTGATGGAAGCTCTCAAACAAATGCCGGGATATGCCAAGTTCATGAAGGACTTGGTAACTAAGAAGAGATCTATGAATTGTGAGACCATCAAAATGACTCATCAAGTTAGTGCCATTGTGCACTCGATGGCTCCAAAGCTTGAAGATCCCGGTGCCTTTACAATTCCATGCACCATTGGTAGAGCCAATTTTGTAAAAGCCTTGTATGATCTAGGAGAAAGTATTAATTTGATTCCATATTCCGTGTTCACGACACTAGGTATTGGGCAACCAAGAGCTACTTTCATGAGATTACAAATGGAAGATCGGATAATGAAATGGCCGCTTGGTATTATTGATGATGTTCTAGTCCGGGTCGACAAGTTTATTTTTCCTATTGATTTTTTGATTCTTGACTGCGAAGTCGACTATGAGGTACCTATAATATTAGGGAGACCTTTCCTAGCAACAAGTAAGGCATTGGTGGATATGGAAGCATGGGACCTCACCTTCCGACTGGGCGATGAAAAAGTTGTATTCCACGTGTGCAAATCAATGAGGCAACCAAATAACAATAAAGTTTTCTCTTTTGTGGATCTTGTGACGGAGGTTATAGTTGATGAAACGAGTGCCATGATCAATATGGAAGACCCTTTGGAAGCTGTGTTGCTAAATCATGTGGATGATGAAAAGGAAGACTTGGTTGAATGTGCAAATGCGTTGCAAGGAATGTGATCCTACTCATATGGGCCTCGTAAGCTTTCATTGGACTTGGAAAACCAGAAGACTCCACCAACAAAGCCCTCAATCGAGGAGCCACCAACATTGGAGTTGAAACCTTTGACTTCACACCTCAGGTATGAATTCTTAGGCCCTTATTCCACATTACCTGTTATTCTTTCTGCTTGCCTAACTAACATGCATGTAGAATCTACCCTTGCGGTGCTTCAAATAAGAAAAAGGCAATTGGATGGACTTTGGCTGACATTCAGGGTATAAGCCCTGCCTTTTGCATGCATAAAATTATACTAGTGAATGATGCCAAACACTCCATGGAACATCAAAGGAGGTTGAACGAGGCTATGCAAGAGGTCGTCAAGAAGGAAATTGTCAAGTGGCTTGATGCAGGGGTTGCGTACCCTATTTCGGATAGCTCATGGACTTCATCGGTACAATGTGTGCCGAAGAAGGGGGTATGATTGTGGTAAAAAATTAGAAAAATGAGTTGATCCCCACTCGTACTTTCACCGGATGGAGGGTATGTATGGACTACATAAAGCCGAAAAAAGTGACCCGCAAAGACCATTTTCCATTGCCCTTTCTTGATCAAATGTTGGACAAACTTGCCGGGTGTGCCTACTATTGCTTTTTGGATGATTACTCAGGATACAACCAAATTCTCATTGCACCGGAGGACCAAGAGAAAATCACCTTCACATGTCCGTATGGCTCACGGATGCCATTTGGTTTGTGTAATACATCGGCTACTTTTCAACGGTGTATGATGGCAATATTTACGGATATGGTGGAGGACGTCCTCAAATTGTTCATGGAAGATTTTAGTGTTGTGGGGGACTCATTTGAATAATGCTTGGATAATCTTGACAAAGTGTTGGCCCGATGTGAAGAGACCAACCTAGTGCTTAATTGGGAAAAATGCCACTTTATGGTTGAGAAGGGCATTATCCTCGGCCATAAGATCTCAAAGGACGGTATTGAAGTAGACAAAGCAAAGATTGAAGTTATTTCAAAACTCCCTCCTCCTACTTCCGTCAAGGGAGTTAGGAGCTTTCTTGGGCACGTGGCATTCTACCGAAGGTTCATTAAGGATTTCTCAAAAGTGGTGAACCCCTTGTGCAAGCTGCAAGAAAATGATGCAAAGTTTGTATTCAATGAAGATTGCATGAAAGCTTTTGAGCTTCTCAAGTATAAATTAACAACCACTCCCATCATCACCGCACCCAATTAGAACTTACCATTTGATCTCATGTACGATGCTAGTGACGTTGCGGTAGGAGCAGTTTTGGGGCAAAGGGTCAACAAGATATTTCATCTGGTGTATTATGCAAGAAAAATGATGAATGACGCCCAAGTCCATTATACGGTGACCGAGAAAGTGTTATTAGCCATTGTCTTCGCCATGAAAAAGTTCAGGCCATATCTCATGGGTGCCAAAGTGATTCTGCACACCGATCACGTGGTACTCCGTTACTTGATAACCAAGAAGAACTCGAAGGCTAGGTTAATGAGATGGGTTTTTCTACTTCAAGAATTTGACCTTGAAATCATTAATATAAAAGGAAGTGATAATCAAGTGGCGGACCAGTTGTCCTGCTTAGAAGAGGAGGGAAGGCCCCACAATGGCCTCAAAATCAATGATTCGTTCCTGGATGAACAACTCCTCTCTGTGTCTTTGAATGGTATGCCTTGGTTCGCCGATGTGGCTAACTTACTTGTGACCGGCGTTGTCTTGAGTGAGCTCTCTTCTAACCAAAGGAAGAAACTCAAACGGGACAACTTGGATTATTATTGGGACGAGCCCTATCGTTTCAAGATTTTCAATGATGGTGTGATCCAGAGATGTATCCCGGAAGAGAAGCAAATGAATATTCTTGATGCTTCCCATTCCTTGCGCTACAGTGGTCATCATGGTGGGGCGAGAACTACTTCAAAGGTTCTTAGCATTGGATTTTACTGGCCTACCTTGTATAAAGATGCAAGTGATCTTGTTAAGAGGTGTGATGAATGCCAAATAGCTGGTAAAATTTCCAAGAAGGATGAAATGCGTCTCACCACTATTCATGAGATCAATATTTTTGACGTGTGGGGGATAGACTTCATGGGGCCATTTGTGAGTTCCTGTGGTAACACTTATATTCTAGTTGCTGTTGATTATGTTTCCAAGTGGGTTGTAGCTGTAGCTTTTCCCAACAATGAGGCACGGAGTGTGGTGGCATTCCTAAAGAAAAATATCTTCACACGGTTTGGCACCCCTCGGGCAATCATCAGTAATGGGGGTTCTCATTTATGCAATAAGGCTTTCGACACTTTGCTTTCCAAGTATGATCTCAATCATAAGGTGTCAACCCCTTATCAGCCCCAGGCTAGTGGATAAGTTGAGGTCTTCAACAGGGAGATAAAGAGCATATTATCAAAAACTGTCAATGCAAACCGGGCGGATTGGTCAAAGAAACTTGACAATGCTTTGTGGGCTTATAAAGCTGCGTACAAGACTCCAATTGGTATGTCTCCATACCGGTTGGTATTTGGGAAAGCATGCCATCTTCCGGTTGCATTAGAGCACAAGGCCATATGGGCGCTCAAGAAGTTAAACCTTGAATAGGATGTAGCAGCCAACCTTCGGGTAGAGCAATTCAATGAACTTGATGAATTTCGATTTCATGCTTATTCCAGCTCGTCCTTGTATAAGGACAAGATGAAGTACTTACATGACAAATATGCCTGGAACAAAGAATTCAAGGAGGGTGACTTGGTTCTTCTATTTAACTCCCGGTTATGACTGTTTCCGGGAAAGCTCAAGTCAAAATGGAGTGGCCCCTTTGAGGTGGTGCACGTGACTCTGTTTGGTGCTCTTGACTTGAAAAACAAAGATGGTGAAGTCTTCAGAGTTAATGGGCACCGAGTGAAGTATTACCTCGGCAAGTTTGATGACAACCATGTGGTAGCCTTGATCAATTTCCAATGATGTTGGTAACATGCGTCGTGCCACGATGTTAAATCAAGCGCTTCTTGGGAGGCAACCCATGATTTCCTTTCTTTTTTGATTTCCTTCTTAGATCAGGCTTTATTTTGAACTAACTGGTTATGAGTATTGTGTAGGATTTGTTTATGCAGTACATGACTGTTGCTAAAAATATTTGCCTAAGAGTGCGGAATTACGCGGACCGCGCTCAAAATTTTGCGGTCAGCGAGAGCTTTTTGCGGCGGCATATATTGTCAGCATACGCGGATTTGAAAAGTCTAGAATATCAACTCTCTAAAGTTGTATTCGCGGCCGCGTTCGTAATATTGCAGTCCATGTTGATATTACGTGGCCGCGCCCGTTGTTCCGCTCTCAGCGGACCTGTTTCTGAAAAGGTTCTTCAAAAGGTAAAAAGTGCGGACGCGGTGGAATTACGCAGACCGCGCTCAGGTGACCTCTGGGGTTGGTATAAATAAGAAGTCCTTAGGTCTTTTATAATTTTCGAGCCCACGCTCTAAACGAAATAGGCCACTGTTCATCTTCCACTTCTTAAATTTTCAATTTCATATCTCATTAATCAAGAAGATATTTCCTATTACAAATCCACTTCTGGTATGCTCAAATATTTACATTAATTTCATCTTTTGATTTTCTTTTCTTCTACTTTTAATTTTTCTTTTAGGTTAGGGTTTAATACATGCCAAAATCTCAAGATCATGCTTAATTGATGCTTATATATCCATGTGGGTAATTGTTTTCCATGCCTAATGGGGGATAGGGTTATTAACTATGCATGTTAATTGCATTAATTTTTGCATTTAGTGAAAGCCCTAGGTTTCAAATGTTCCAGAGCCAGTATTGTTTGAACTTCATGGACTGTGGTCCATTTTTATGCGGTCCACGTTCTCTAATTTGTGATAAGCTGAGTACGGTTGCATGTTCACGAATGCGGTGATTTTTCCACGGTCCGCGTTTGAATTTACGCGGCCGCGTCCAAAGAATTCGCGGTCCGCGCTCATGAGTTGCAGAGAGTTTGAAAATTGCTTCCGCGGCCGCGTCCAGTTTTATGCTATCCACGTTTGATCTTTCGCGGACGCATCCCAAATTACGCTGCCAACAGAAACCAATGTTCAGAGAGTTGGTAGTCTGATCCCAACTCATTCGCGGCCGCGCTTATTTTTAAGTGGACTGTGCTGACCCTTCCGCGACCGCGCCTCTTTTACACTGTTTTGAGAAACATTTTGATCATTTCATTTGCTGTCCTCTGCCAATTCATTGAACCGCAATACTAATGATCTTTCACTAAATGTGTGTGCAGATAATGGTGCAATCTCGTGATGGTCCTGACAAATCCAAAGGAAGGGGAGATTCCTCCCGCGGCCAAGGCAAAGGGAAGCAGATTGCATCCTTAGCACCGTAGAAGACTATTGGAAAAAAGGCACTACCTGTGTGATCTCAGGCTGACTCCTCGGACATTAGTGAATACCTCCCTTCCTGGGAGATTTTCGAGGGAGAATCTGAACAACAACCTGAGGTGCAATCTCAACCTTTCCGTCTCATCGATCAACCCACCTCCGCATCTGAGCCGGATGATAGATCAGAAGGAGATAGTGAGACTTCAGCACCTCCTCCCCAACCTGCTGCAACTCCGGCCTCAACAACTGCTCCTATTGATATGGATGATGAAAAAGAGGTTCTGGATGACGGGAGAGGAAGTGATACACATGAGGGAGGGTTGAGTAGATCAAGGAAGCTGGCAATGTGGCAAGATCGGTTTGTGAGTGAGAAGGCTTACCACAAATTTTGGGAATGGTGGACACAAAGGAAGTTCACCCTTGAGCGTCATTTCATAGAAATAGACCTTCTCCCTCACAACCCGAACGTGAAGTGACAATTTGATGAAAGAGTGGGATGGAAATTCTTCACTAGCAAGTTGCCGGAAGCAAATGAGTACCTAGTCAAGGAATTTTACGCCAATGTTGCCCACATAAAAAAGGGCACCCATGTGACTAAGGTACGAAACAAGAAGATCTGGTTCGATGCCAAAACGTTGAATACATATGCCGGGTTTGATGATGTAGACGCTACTCTATACATACAGAAGTTGGCATTAGATGAAGCAGCCCGTCCATGGTTAGTAGAGGTGATATCCATACCAGGAACAACACCGCCCTCGCTTACACCGGTAGTCTCAATTGCCAGAAACACTATTAGCTTTGAAGCAAAAGGGTGGTGCACCTTCGTCTGCAGCCGCCTTGATCCGTGCCAGCATGACAATGACATTCCACTTTCTCGATCAATCCTCATAACATCCATCATGGCAGGTTACCCAGTAAATGTTTGGAACCTCATGGCCCAAAACATATCCAAGGCAACCGGGAAGGAAGAATGGTCTTACCCGTACCCCAATTTCATCACTATGTACCTAGAGGACCAGCGGGTTGAGGGGAGACACTTTGACACGAAGGTGAAGCCGAAAAGGCCCTTCTCCTGGTATAGCCTTCAGGGTCCAGACAACCCCAAGTCCAAGGGCAAATCCACCACCTCCACTGGCCAGTCTGAAAAGCCAAGGGTAGTGGCCACTGGGTCCGTGCCTTCCACAGCCGAGGGGTCATCTGCTGCCATGCCACATCCATCCTCTGGGCCATCCACTTCTATCACATCATCAATGCCTTCTTCATCAACTTACCCTCAGACTGCACTGAGGGTAAATCAGACTTTGGCCGGCAACAACAACTGGATGCAGGTAGCTACATCAAAGCTATCTGCTATCTGCCTTACCTAGTGCAGTAGCAGCTCAGGCAGTTCCAGCACATCTCTAGATGCCTCAATTAGTGGAGGAATCATTGAAGAGTAGTCTTGAAAATCAAAAAAAGATTCTGGAGTCTCTGGGTGGGCATGAAAAGGTAATCAAGGAGCTGGGTAAACAGGTGAGGAAAGTGAAGAAGGGTCTAGAAGAGTTGAAGAAGGAGGTGGCGAAGCTCACTTCTACCGGCTATATTCCTCTAGATCTCCTTATAGGAGAGGCTACCCATGCATCACATACAACTCAGCCATCACAGGTAGTAGAGCAGGAGGCTAACAGAGAGCCGGTGAGGAGAGTGGTGATACCCAGAGGAAGGACTTGGAGATTGAGATGGAGGACCCCGAGGAAGGTGATGAGTCTGGCCAGCCACAGGACCCCACCAGTGACCCCATGCAGATAGAGGCCTCATAGGGAGTTCTCTTTACTCTTTATCCCTCCCCTATTCTATTTTTGCTTTTAGCATTGAGGACAATGCTAATTTTTATTTGGGGGGTGGTCTTATTTTGATATGATGATTTTGATGATTGGTCTGTAATAACTTTGATACTATATTTCTTTATTCTCTACTAATTGTACTTTTATTTTCGTACTTTTCACTTTTGGTATGTATATAAAATTACCATTCCATGTATATATTCATCCCCATTTTGTGTATATTCGTTTCAATCCCCTATTGTACATATTCAGTTTACTTTCCGTATTTTACTTTATAACTTCTTTTGTAATTATCCTTAATAGTTTAGCTTCTTATTTCATTTAGTAGTTTCTTTTTGAATTTGTAGCTTCTTGTTTTTTACAATATTTAGTGATCAATAAACCTTTGGTTTTCTTAATGCCACGATTCTTTCCAAAGGATGAATTTGTGTGAATCAGGTGGCTCTTCCCAACGATGGATGGCGTGACAACCTTCTTAAGGGATTGAGTCTGTTTTTCTTTCTGCTTTGATATATAGTAGTAATGAATAAAAGTGTATCAATCAAACTTCACTTGGTACCAACACATTTACCTTCAACCTCATGGTTAGAGACAAGTTGGTTGAAGAGATTAGCTCTAGTTGTGACCTTTAGACTCTTGAGTTGACTAAAGTATCATCAAGTGGGTTTTGTGAGCCATCTGTGATCTTCAATCTTAGATAAGGTTGTTGTGGGCCCTCAACTCTATTCTCTTTAACCATCCAATAGCTTGAGAGGTGAGATACTGCATTGCAAGTCCAAGTACCGTGCCAACAAGTCTAGAACTTTCCCCGAATGTTTTACTAGGCAACATTCTAAGTGTAGCTCGACTTGAGAAGTGATTATAGGCTCTCCTTGGTTCCATGTGAATTTGAAAACATCCATAGCCTACCACTATGATGTCCTTAGTTAACCCCTTTGAGCCTAAGCCTTTTTCATTCAATAACCACATTACAAGCCTCCATCCGTTCTATAATGACCCTCTCTTGGCACCCAATCTTTCCTTAGCATTCATGATGAACAATAGTCAAAAACATAAGTTTGGGGGAGAGACGAGGAATTTCAAAGTGATGAATGATGCAAAGAACAAAAGGAATTGATGAAAAGAAAGGCAAAGAAAAGGATATAAAAATGATATTTTAAAAAAAAAGTATGTCAAAAGAAAAGTAAAGGTTGAAAGGATTCAAGAAAACAATATTGAAAGGCTTGGAATGATGAGAAAAGGAGAAACATGATCGTCATAAAGAAGAAAGAGTGACAAAGTGTCTCTCTAGTTCCCCTAAGGAAGAAGAAAATGACACAAAGAGTCAAGAAAGCATGAGGCGAATTGAGAAAATGGAGTGTTTAAGGAAAGATGATACCATCGTAGTTCATTAGGTCCGACCTTGATCCAAAAAGCCTTCATTACATCCCGCTAAAGCCCTATAGGATTTCAAGTTGAGTGAGCTTACATTAGTGGTGATAAACATGAGGGGCAAGCCTATGGTACTTAGAGACGGACTTGTGGCATTCTTTTGAGAGTGATGAGCGCACTTCTTTACAATCCCGGTTTTGAGTGTCACATTCTATAAGGTGAGATGAGCTCATAGAGAGTAGAGGAAATGAAGTCTGGGATCCACAACGACCTACGTGAGATCGAGGTTCCTTGATGAATTGAGTCAACTCTTGATGGTCTTGTGTCACATTAGACCTATGAAACTCAAAAAGTCATAGCATAATGTTGTTGATAATGCATTTATGTTGAGGGTAATTGTTAGTTCCAATTGATGTTGATGAAGGCACCTTAGGACAGTTGAGATTTTCCTTTCTTTTTCTTACGGAGGTGGGAATTACCTTATTTGCTTGAGGACAAGCAAAAGCTTAAGTTTGGGGGAGTTGACAACTAGGGATTTTAGCCTATTATTTGCTCTCTTTTGCTTAGGTTTTGGGTAAACAAATGCTAAAGGTAGTCACGAAAACTAACATAATGTGCTTGCTTGCAGGGTTTGGTCAAAATGAGGAAAAGGAGCCAAAATAAGCTCATGAAGGAGTCAAACTTGCACAAGCCAAAGGCTAAAACTGAACCGCGGACCGCGATGGAAAAATGTGGCCGCGTAGGGTTCACCGCTGAGGCGGATAATATTCCGCGGTCGGCGAGATAGAGGTTCAGAGAAGCTGCAATCCAGAGAAAACACCACTGCTGCCCGCGTCTACATTATGCGGCCGCAATGGAAATTCCGCTGGGAGCGTGATAAAAGGTTCATAGACTTGGCAAGTGAAACCTAACTGAAGCACGCGGTCCGCGAACATAATACACGACCGCGATTGAAGCTAACACGGACGCAGATGTATTTACGCTGTCCACAAAACCTAGTCCAGTCCAAGCCAGTATTGAAGAAATATGGTCCACGCTTATTATTATGCAGCCGTGAAAGCTCAAGAGCGGACGCGATCAGAATTATGTCTCCGCGAATACTCCACAGGGGCATTTTTTTCCAGAAATTTCAGTTGTGTATAAATAGATCTTTTTGAAATTTTTAGGTTACGTTTTGTAAAGCAGAGCATGTGAACGGTTGGTTTTTCCCCTTTTGGGCAATTTTATAATAGATTTACCTTCAAGCTTTAGATTTTCATCTGTATTCATGAGTAACTAGACCCCATAGCTAGGGTGGTGACACAATCCTAGTATGGGTATTTAATGGGTCTTGAAGTTTAGGGCTTAAATGTTTATGAGTTAGTGATATTTAGCCCAATTCATGCTAAAATTATAGAATTTGTGGTTGCAAACACTGATTCATGTCTTTATGACTTAGGCTCTTCTTGAGAAAGAGAGACTAAGTCTAGGAAAATTAGGCTAACAAGGAATTGGGGTGAACTCAAGAGATTGATAGCCCCATTAAAGCACTAAACCTAGAGATAGTAATACCCGACTTGAGCCAATTACATTTGGATTATGCGAACACCTATTTGGGCTTGAGAAAGACAAATCAGGCAAAGTCACTCAAACTACCGAGAGGTATAGAGTGAGTACTTATGTGTGATGGTTATATCACGACCCCAATCGTAACAAGATTGTCTTAAATTCTTGACATCCATTAGATACTCACCCAGGCGGAAGTCACTGCCCTAGTGCCTTTTAACACTTGAAAACTTTCACCAAACATATTGTACTTAGCTTACACTCAGCATACAATAGTATAAAAATTAGAATAGAATCAATCACAACAATGTTTGGAAGTGCAATTAGAAACAACACGCACATCTAGATTAGTTAGATACCCGACTCCAAACCAAATTAACTCCCTGTGGAAATCGATCCCGACGTCATCGGGTAAAACTGCATTGACCACTCTTTGCTACTATATAGTAGTGTAGGTTTGGCCACGACCACTCCCTGTATTAGGGCGGGTAACTTTAAAATCACCAACATGATGCTCACTCTACTTGAGAAACGTGGCTTCTTCACCGGTGCACTAACCTAGAATACTTACAAACATTTGAAGGGCTTTGTGAATACATGTTGGGGGAGCAAGAACACTAATGTTTTTGAGGATGCATTGAGGCTAAGATTCTTTCCCTTCTCTCTACGGGGGAAAGCTTTAGATTGGTTGGAACGTTTGCCGAACTATTCAAATATACACTCGGGATGAGTTGGCGGCCAAGTTTATTGCTAAGGCTTTCTCTCCCGGGCACATGGCTACACTTCGAGATGAGATCTTGGCATTCGAATAAGAGCCGAATGAAGCACTACATGAAATTTGGGAGCAGTATAGAACAATGGTTAAGGAATATCCCAACAACGATATGGCGGAAAATATGTTGCAACAAACCTTTTATAGTGGGATTAACACAACCAAACAATTTGTAGTGAATCAACTAGTCAGTGATAACTTTATGACTACGCTTTATGCATAGGCATGTGGCATCTTAGATGAGATGGCGGAGATATCATCGGCTTGGCAATCCTGGGACAATTTCCCACAAGGTGATCCAAATATGATCCACCTCCACAAAGAATTGCAAGACCATGGGAAAGCCATTATCGAGTTGACCACTACCATGACTCAACTAGAAAAGGCCCAACTAAATCAAGTGCAAGCACCTAAGCAAGTTCATGCTATGGAAGGAGTGAATGTTTTGGTGAACAAGAAGAGGACCAAGGGTCCACAAATGCAAACCTGAGTGGAAAACTATGTGCAAGATAATGGCGGTTTTGATCAAGATGATTCTTATAATGAGCAATAGGAAGAAATGCAATATTTGAGCAATTTTCAAGGGAAAAGAAACAATTTCCAAGGCCTAAACCAATAACAACGGCGACCATAAAACAACCATGGTAATTTGAGTTCTAATAATCAAGAGAATTGGCATAACAACAAAAATCAAGGAAATTGGAGTGGAAATAACCAAGGAAATTGGGTAAGCAACCAAGGTGGTTGGGGTAACAATCAAGGAAATTGAGGGCCGGGTTTTCACATGCCTGCAATGTATCAACAACCGAACAACCACCTCCTTATCCTTCCCATGGTTCAAGTTCTCAAATCATGAAATGGGACGTATTGAGAATAGGTTCAAGAAAATGATGGAAAAGAATGCCGATTCGTATGCCCAACTTGCCTCACACAATACATCAATCCGAAATCTAAAAGTTTAAATAGGGCAAATATCTCAAGCTCTAAATTCTCATCCTAAGGGTACACTACCAAGTGACACGGTGGTGAACCCAAAGGATGGTAACAATACGGGGCATGCTATCACAAGAAATGGAATAGGGGGGAATGCACCCACCTCAAGTAAAAGGAGACTTGTTGATGATGACCAAGTGATGCAAGAATAAGAGATCCCAAACAATATTGGTTCGAGAAAAATAGAAAGTTTGGATTCATATTGATGATAGTGTAGAAGAGACTCAAGAGGAGGTAAACCCGTCTAGGGAACACATCATTGACATACCGGGACCGGTAATGCAAAAGGCAAAGGAACCATTTCCTAAGCCTCCAACTCCATACCCTAAAATACTTGTCGAGCAAAATGGTGATAATAAATTCAAGAAGTTCATTCAAATGATGAAGAGTCTCTCAATCAATGTACCATTGGTGGAAGCTTTGGAACAAATTCCCCGTTATGCAAAGTTTATGAAAGATCTTATGACAAAGAAGCAGTCGATGAATTTTGAGACTATCAAAGTCACTCATAAAGTGAGTGCGATTGTTGATACAATGGATCCTAACTTGGAGGATCCCAATGCTTTCACGCTTCCTTGTACAATTAGAAGTATCGAGTTTGATAAAGCTCTTTGTGATCTTGGGGAAAGTATAAATTTGATGCCATATTCACTTTTTAAGACTTTGGTGATTGGACAACCAAGACCCACTTCTATGAGATTACAAATGGCCGATCGCACCATGAAAAGGCTGTTAGGTGTGATTAAAGATGTTTTGGTCCCGGTTAATAAATTTATTCTTCCGGCGGACTTTGTCATTCTAGATTATGAAGTTGATTATTAAGTGCCAATCATTCTTGAGAGACCTTTCCTTGATACGGGTAAGGCTCTTTGTGATGTAGAAGCTAGAGAACTCACTTTCCGGATTGGTGATAAAAAATGCTATTCCATGTGTGTAAGTCCATACTACAACCAAATAGTAACGAGGTGTGTTCTTTTTTGGATTTGGTGACCAATATTATTGTTGATGATACAAGTGCTACTATCAATGTTTGTGATATGTTGGAGGCCGTTTTACTCAATTTTAATGATAACGATATGGATGGTTTCATGGAATGCGTGAACGCTTTGCAAGGAATGGGGTCATACAACTATGCACCCAGAAAATTAACTTTGGATATTGAAAATAGGAAGACTCATCCTACAAATCCTTCTATTGAAGATCCACCTATTTGTAGTTTAATTCATTGCCTCCACACCTTCGGTATGAATGTCTTGGCCCTTGTTCTACTTTACCGGTTATTCTTTCCTCTTGTTTGACTAACGTGCAAGTTGATTCCACATTGGCGGTGTTATAAAAGAGGAAGAAGGCTATTGGGTGGACTTTGGTGGATATTCGGGGTATAAGCCCTGCCTTTTGCATGCATAAGATCAAATTGGAGGATGGTGCTAAACCGTCCATTGAACATCAAAGAAGACTCAATGAGGCTATTCAAGAAGTTGTCAAGAAGGAGATTGTCAACTAGTTGGATGCCGGGGTTGTCTACCACGTCTACGATAGTTCATGGACCTCTCTGGTTCAATGTGTCCCCAAGAAAGGGGCATGGCTGTGGTGACCAATGATAAAAATGAATTGATTCTAACAAGAACGGCGAACGATTGGAGGTTTTGCATGGATTATCGCAATCACAACAAAGTAACAAGGAAGGATCACTTTCCACTTCCTTTCTTAGATCAAATGCTCGCTAGATAGGCCAGTGATGACGTCCAAATCCACTACTAAAAGGTAAATGGACACAGTCACATACAATATAATTTACCCAACTATGAGTCGGGGTCGAATCCCATAGAGAACAATATGTAGGCAGTTAGGCGTGTAAGAGAATTATCACTTATTATGCTAAGCCAAACACTTAGAAAGGTTTGAGAAAATATTTATAACTAAGTGCGAAAATGTAAACTAACCTAGAAAAAAAGTAAAATGATCAATGGCTACAAGCATGAATGCATTGGGAATTACACTCAAGTAACGATCTAATGTATTTCACGATTTTATAAATATGAGCGCGTTTATGCTAATTTGCCTCGGATAATAATTCTATATTAGCTTCTTCCGAAGACTAACGAGACTTACTAATTGAATTATCCCTAAAATAATTAAGAGATTAAGCACACCCGATGCGGCTACAAGTAGTTCAATCCTATCCCTAGGTAGAATCTATAAAATGAGGGTTAACGCCACAAGTTCTTGTTAATTAATCTTTCTCAACCCCAAATTATATTTCCCAAAATTAATTCGAAGTAAATGGGCGAGTCCTAGGGTTAGCTAATCTCTTTGGAAACATTAAAGAACAAGAATAATTAAAGAAACAATAACTCACTTCATAATAAATAAAAATCGCTCAATACATAAGCACAACAAGATATTTAATTCACACTTTAAATAAGAATATTCCCATAAACAAGATTCAAGTGTTGGAAAAAATACTACGCACTTAGATATACAATACAAAGGAAGGAAATGAAGAAATAAACATAAATGGGTAAGGAATTCTCAACCAAAAGCTTCAAATCTTCAAGTCCCAAGTGTGTGTGCAAGAACCCTAGCTCCAAAACTTGCGTTCTCTAGTCAAGAGACTAAACAGAAGCCAAAGATGTGTTTTCAATAAGTTAGGTCGTGTATTTGTGGGTTTGAAATGAAGAAAATGTGAAATGGAAGAGAACGCACCTGCGAAAGAATCCTCGCAGGTGCGGTTCCGTAGATGCGTGTAACTGTTCGTAGAAGCGGTTTTTTGTGGAGAATTGCATATTTCGCAGAAGCGACCATAGATCCGCAGCAGCGGCTTCGCAAATACGGACTCCAGCCGCAGGAGCGGTTCAGTAGAAGCGGATTCATGGTCGCAGGTGTGCTCCTAGTGAATGTTTTTTCTATTCTGTAGATGCGGCCCTTCTTTGTAGGGGTATTCTTAATTCACACTTCACATACAAGAGACTAATATTATTAGAACCAAACAATCCAAAAGTCCTCATATACCAAAACAAGACTAATTCCCTTAAGAAAGTCATCATGCCATCCATCATAGGGAAATATTCATCCGGTTTAACACAAAAATATTCTTCGGGAAAGAACCGTAGCATAAAGAAAACCCAAGAAAATTTATTGAAAATTATATTATTACTAAAGAGATAAAAATAAAATTGAAAATAAATATCTAAAGAAAATAGAATAAAAACTGAAGGAATAAAAATAAAATAGAAAAACAAAAGTTGTAACGACCCGACCGGTCGTTTTGAGCTCTAACGCATCGTTCAGTGGTCTGAGGCCCTGAGCAGCCTCACTTCAGGTATTATGACTTGTACGCGTGGTCGAAATTTAATTTCGGGAAGTTCAGAGTCGATTTGAAAAGAAAATTCGAATTTCGGAAGCCTTAAGTTGGAGGAATTGACTAAAGTATGGTTTTTGAGTAAACGACCTCGGAATCGAGATTTGAAGGTTCCAACAGGTTCGTATGATGATTTTGGACGTGGGCGTATGCATAAAGTGGGTTTTGGATGACTCGGGAGTGTTTCATCACCTATTATGGAAGTTGGTATTTTGGAAGAATTTCCTAAATTTGAGTTGAAGTGCATTTATTGTTATTGATTTCAGTTTGGGATTCTGAGTCTGGGAATAGCTCCATATGGTGATTCTGGTATTGGGAGCGCGTTCGGAAGTGGGTTTGGAGGTCCGTAGGTCATTTTGAGGTCATTTGGCTAAAGTTGGAATTTTAAGGTTTTTGGGAAGTTTGACCGGGAGTGGACTTTTTGATATCGGGGTCGGGTTCTGATTCCAAAAGTTGGAGTAAGTTCATAATGTAAATTATGACTTGTGTGCAAATATTTTAGGTCAATCGGACGTGATTTGATAGGTTTCGGCATCAATTGTAGATGTTTGGTATTTCAAAGTTTATTAAGTTTGAATTGGAGGGTGATTCATAGTTTCGATGTTGTTGGGCATGATTTTAGGCCTCGACTAAGTTCGTAATGTGTTTTGGGACGTGATGATATATTTGGTTGAGGTCCGCCTTGGGTGGATTCTAGATGGTTAACGGATCAGGTTAGGGCTTGGAGAAATGCTGAAGCTGCTGTCATCTGGTGTAACTACACCTGCGAGGTTTTGGCCGCAGGTGTGGGGCCGCAGAAGCAGCCAAGGGGTCGTAGAAGCAGAGCAGGTCAGCCAGGGGAAGAACCGCAGGTGCGGAGTTTTGGCCACATCTGCGCAAGCACAGAAGCGAAGCGTGGGGCGCAGAAGCGTAAGAAGGCGCAAGAGTGGAAGGGAGCTCGCAGAAGTGGAGAATATTTCCGCAGGTGCAAGGCCTCGTGTTTGAGTGAGTTCCACAGAAGCCGAGGCGATGTCGCAGAAGCGACGCCACAGGTGCGGCTATTGTTCCGCATGTGCGAAAATATCACTATGGCAGAATCATTTTTATGAGCGGGATTTGGCTCTTCTTATTTCATTTTTCACTTGGTTCGGGCGATTTTGGAGAGCTTCAAGGAGGGATTTTCATCATCTATGTCAAGGTAAGTGATTACTACTAACTATAAGTCAAATACATGGTTTGTATGAGTAGTTAAACATGGAAAGTTTTAGAAATTGGGGGTTTGAAGAAAAACCTAGAAATTGATATTTTTGATTTTGACCACGAAACTAGACATGGATTGGAAATAAATTATAATTATTTTAGTTCATAATGCTATGGGTAATGATTACCTTCAGAAATTTCGGAATCCGTGCACGTGGGCCCGAGGGTGATTTTTATCAACTTTTCGAGTGGAGTTGGAAATGGTTGTAAATTGAATTATAATGAGTATTAGAGTATATATTTATGGATTTGCACATAAATTGACTAGTTGTGGAGCGATGGGCATCGGTTTGAGTTTTAGGAAGGGCTTTGGAGCCGGTTATGGAACTTCGGAGCGAGGTAAGTCTCCTTTCTAACCTTGTAAGTGGGATTTAACCCTATAGGTGAACTAATTTAATATGTTCTTCTATTTGTGAGGTCTACGTACGCACGAGGTGATGAGAGTTAGTGCGTAGCTACTATTATGTTTATGTCCGGGTAGTCTAGGACCCAAATCATGTTATACTTGCGATGTTTGCAACCTACCTGTTAATTTAATTGCTTAAATCGTATTGAAACTTAGTAAAGGAAATGTAAACGGTTAAACTTCATTTTCTCGACCGTTAATGAGAATTGGTAATTCCTTGAATAATTGGCGCTTAATAAATCTTTAATTAGTTGTTTTAAATGTATTTTCTCTTTTGTGGAGTGGGTCGAACGCCTCAGTAGCAGATATATGCATCTATGATTCGCGTCGTTCGACCCTCGGCAGTGCATAGTTTAAATATTTATATTGGATCGGACCGTACGACCTCAACATGATTTGCGCACGATTGAATTGTTTGCTTTGGAATTTATGATAATTGATATTGCTTCATTGGCCTGAGATACAAAAATGATAAACGATGAAAAATAAATTTAGAATTTCTTATTAATAAAAGAATTGTTTTACTTATTTCATGATATTGAGCTTACAACCTTTCTACGTAATCCATGCTAAATTATATCATATGTATTTTATTTATGGCCCATAGTAAGTGTCGGAGCCGACCCCTCGTCACTACCTTTTCAAGGTTAGGCGGCATATTTACTGGGTACGCATTGATTTACGTATTCATACTACACTTGCTGCATATTGTTCTGCAGGTACATGTACGCCTAGTGGCTTGGTGGGCGCAGAAGCGCAGTTATAGCGGGGACTTAGGTGAGTTGCACTCTATACTACGATCCGCAACCAACATAGTGTCCGACACCATCACGACCTTTAATGGATTTTGGGTCGTGACAAAATGGTATTAGGGCACTAGGTTCACGTAGGTCTCGCGAGTCATGAGCAAGTCTACTAGAGTCTTGCGGATCAGTACTGAGACGTCTGTACTTATCTTCAAGAGGCTATAGGACTGTTAGGAGCACTTCCCTTTCTTGATTCCTCATCGTGCGATTTGATTCCTTTGAGACTTATGCCTTTATTTCCTTCCTATTCGATCTTATGCGACGCGAAGCGCTTGTTATATATTTTGAATAGAGGAATTTTAATGGCACTACTAATGTAGATCAGGATGTTTCTCCCTGCATATTCGATTGGGCTAATGTCATCGCCTTGAGGAAGGATGTTCTGTCATCTCAGCTCAGTAGATGTATTTCTGATAGTTTTGGGGCTATGCACCAATTGCTATGATGTTCATGAGTTGTTATCGCATAGTATTGAAGTAATTGTAGGATACTTGTCTATGTGTAGAGGCAGTGAATGATTTGAAAGGAGGTTTTACTCAATGCATGATTCAGAGATTCAGTATTTTATTTTCGGTGGAGGAAAGGCAATCGGGCTACGAATGCTCAGGTTTGGGTCGATGGGGTAACGAGACTTGGTATTTTTGAGCGTGGTAGAATTTTCATTTGTGATGTGGTGTCATCGTCCTTGTTTAATGATTTGAGTTTGCCGGTGTTATGGTCTTCTTCAATTCGCCTTCGGGGCAAGGTATTGTGAAATAGTGCCGGAGAAGCGATTGTCAGAAATAACGGGGTGTAGCGATTTCGAGATCGAATCGGTGTTTCTAGTGTTGATGGCTCAAGGAAAGTGATCTTCGGAGAGGTTTAGAGTTGGCGGCGATATGCTTGTTCTGGTGCTACAAAGATGGATTTTGATTTAAGACATGAACTGAGCAGTGAAGGATGAGGAAGGACACGTGGGAGGTGTCTTGCAGTGGTTAAACTTCTAGAAGGCCAAATGTATGAAAACATAAGTCGAGTAGTTTCTTAAAGGAGAAGGGTTTGACTAAAGTGGGAGAGTGGCAGAGTATCAGATGGGTTATGTGGTCGGATAGCTACATACCTTGAGAAACGTTTAAGGTGATTTGAGATTTCATGGTGATCAGTGACTAGCTCTACGGGATTAATTTGGACATATTGTCCACTATACGGAGGAGGGTTGGATACGACGGAAAGGAGTTAATTGGTATGAAGAATGATACAACATGACTTTGGATTGGAAGGTATTGTCACACCATTTAGTTTATATCCATGAGGAGTAAACAGACTTGTACAACTGGTGAATGAGCAGGGGCTCCGGATGGTTTATTGGTTTCGTGGTAATTGTACTATGTGCAGTGTTGTTGGAAGATGTCGGCATGGAATTTCCACATGTGGGTTATCGCCGGTGAGCAGGTTAACGGTTGCGTGAGGTTGACGAAGCTTCTGCGAAGGATTCTACTGGCTACCCAGTAAGAGGTTGAACATGTGAATATGGCTAGTGATTCAGAGCGTTCATGAAATGGTTAATAGGAATATTTCAAGGAATTTGGTGGGTCGATTGCGCGAGGTCATGTCAGTGAGGAAGAAGGGTTATGTAATGGTAGTTTCAAGCTGAGTGGGAGAGCCCCACCGCATACGATTAGATTGCATGGTTGTTTACTTGTGAGGTTTCTGGTTATCGGCATATTGGTAAATTATTACGACTAAGGAAGGAGAACATCAGTGGTGATTTGAGCAAAGGATTTGAGGAATGTGTGCTATAATTGGCCTTATCGATTCATGTTCAGGCTTTGGGAAGACTTAGGGTTTATGCTTCGTGTGGAGGTGATGTACAAAGAAAGTGATCCAGCCGGGTGCTTCTTTGAGAGGGTGTTCATGTGCTAGCAGGGCCTTGGAGTTTGATGTTACTCGGGACCAAGATAGAGTGCGTGACTCTCAACAACGGTCCTAGTGGATTCAAAAGTTAAAGTGCGGTACCTAAAGATTTCGAGTCCGTAGTATGGTTAAGTATTTAGCTATTGTAGTGGAGTATGAAAGAGACTTGAAATATTTTATGTTATCAATGGGTATGCAGTGCAGTGTTTGAGGAAGGGAAGAAGTAGCTTCGGATTCACGGAAGGTCTTGCAGATCAGGTGTACTAGTTGGCGATGCTATTTTGCGCTTAAGGAGAACATCAAATGGTTCATGAGGATGGCGTGGTCTCTTGAAATGAGGTCACTCAGGATAAGTGCGGATTTGGGGTTCGTTATATTTTGAATGGAACCATTATTATTCCTAAGGCAAATCCAGGGTAAATTAGAAGAAGTTAGATCAGCTAGAAATGGTTGAATTAGCATGATGGTGGCAATGATCTGTTCCTTTAACGTGTTAGGTTTTACAGGTGGTTGTGACGATACGTGTGAGGCTTGACGGCTACCGTAATTTGATTTATTCGGAGGTATTCGGTTATTATGGCCTGTTATGTATAGATGGATCCCGGAAGGGACATGGAGGATTAGACTATTACTTGGGGTTGCATTTTATGCGATTTTGAGAATTCAGTCACGTGTTACAATGGTTCTCCTAAAATGAGTCTAGTGAGAGGTTCTTATATGATGAAGTGTGTATTCTATTAGTGGTAGGGGTGGGCGTTCGGTCGGTTCAGTTCAGTTTTAAGAAATTCGGTTCAGTTATTTGGTTTTCGGTTTTGTAAAAGTAGTAACCGAAACCGAATTGAAATAAGTTCGGTTCAGTTAGGTTTTCTAATTTTGGTTCGGTTTATTTATGTTCGATTTTCGGTTTGAACATTATCATATTGGGCTCTCTATGTAATAATTGGACTGACGACCATTATCATATTGGGCTCTCTAGCTAGCAGAGTTGATTCCAGAAAAACTGACCTGAAACTGGATATAAATGGAGTTAATTGCAGTAGTTTATTTTTGAAGTTCATGCATGCCATAGTCTTTAGACAACATAGGAATGTTTTTCAAAAACTAAACAAGAAAAGACTCGTATCGAGTGGAATTGAAAGGATTGCAGAAACTGCCGCTATGGAGAAATGTATAACAGGTGAAGCCCATGAGACCCGAGAAATAGTATTTGCATGCATGTTCAAGAAGCCGAATACACTTATACAAGAAATTTGAAAGTAACAAAATTAATAATAAAAAGTTCAGCATATAAGGGGGTGATTGAATAAACATGAGGAACCGGAGAAGACAGAATATGAAGCATTATATTTTCCTCTTTTGTTTTCCCTTCACATCATTTATTATGACATAAACGTTATTGCATATGAAACCTGAAGTTCCTCTTGGATGGGGATGAAGATGATGACAACCAGACAAGTTTTCAATTATTTGTCTCATTTCTTTTTCACCGTTCTTCACCCTTGGGAAGACATCTGGTTTAGATTATAAAATGTGTTTCCATGAAGACTTAACTGTCTTAATTATAGAAAAGAACGAAAAAGTGCAGTCACTAAATTCGGTTTAGATTATAAAATGTGTTTGCTAATAATTCGTTTTTTTGGTTAACCGAACCAAATAAATTAATAAACGAAAAACGAACCGAAAAATTGAAATTTTAAAATTTTAAACCGAAACCGACCGAAAAAACTGAATAACCAAAACCGAAATAAAAATATTTTCGGTTCGGTCGGTTATTTCGGTTCGGACCGAAATATGCCCACCCTTTATTAGTGGTTCAGGAGTTATGATAAAATTCTTGTACTCTTGCGCATTGGCATGATTAGGTGCAGTGGGTAGCATGTGAATTGGAATTTGAGGATCAAGGTTGCGGTTCGGTGTTGACAAGAATGCCACAAACTCAGATGAGCGAGAAAAGGAATTCAGATGGTTAGATTAAGCTGGTATTGTCTTTAACGTAACCTGAGATCGATGTTCTATGTAGGAGGCTTTGCGTACTAATTACGGATTCTGGATTTGCTTTACAACATTAGTGTGGCTGGTGGTATAGATGTGTAGACTTGTTATATGGTGCGGAAGGTCGTGAGAGTGTGTCCCATGGGAAGATTATATAAGTGTGACATGTAGTCACTTGCCTAATTGAAGGTTGAAACCAAGTATGGAGATTGCAGTACTATCGCTAATTTGCGAATTTATGCCTGAAGGGTGCTCGGTTCATTTGATTGTGGACTGTGGAAGTTTGTTCCAGATTTGACAGTTGTTCTTGTGTGATGGGAAAAAGGGTTATTGTGGATCCTTGAAAGGTTATTAGCCTAGTGCGGTATGATCTGAATCAGCTTGAGGTCCGTGGATGGATCTAAATGTGAATGTGGGCTCTATATCAGGCCGGATGTGTTCATTTCAGCATAGCAGTTTTTCGGAGAGGTCTTCGGGCCTTGGATGTTATTTCTGTTCTCGTCCCTTCCGTGTAGTCTCTATTGTGCCATGTGGGTTGTGAGGCGATTTGATTATTCACACTCGTATTGAGATCCCGTATAGGTTTTGGTGATATGAACAGGATGGCTCTTGAGATGCATGTCATTTATTGCACCTTAGTCGTACTTGAGTTTTGTAGCATATGGCGCTATCTGTCTCCCCAGGAATGGTATTGTCCATTTGTCGTGCTTATGGTTGACATTCGGGTATTTCATAGGTATAAGCATTTTGCCTTGATGGGTACTTCCCTATTTAATTGTCATATGTGGATCGTGTGGCACGCCGTAATGGGTAGGTTGCTTGGATCGGGTGGCACGCCGCCACAGGCATCATGGTTGGATCGGGTTGCACGCCGCATTGGTATCATGTGTGGATCGGGTTGCATGCCACATTAGTGTGATGTTGAGTACAGTTCCCCATATCTATTCTTGTATGTTTTGTTTCTCGTTTCTGAAGAAGGTTCATAACATCCTTTCGGTCGTTTAATTAGTTACGTGGGTTGAGTAGTTCTTTCCAGAGTTCGTTTTCCTTATGTATCACATTCGAGTTTGTAGCTTGTGGGAACATTGTGGCATCATATGAGATTTTTGGCAGTATCTGAGGTGGCTTATTGCCTGAGCAGCTTATCCTGGGTGAGACGAGATTATTGAACCTGGGATCAGTGCGATCAGATTTATATGAAGCATGTTAAAGAGCAAATATCATTATTTGGTTCATAATGAGGTAATGGTTCTTGTCAAGAGGAGAAACTCAATGATTTGTTGACTCGGCATTTGGTTATGAATTTCTACACATCTCTTCCGTCGTGGCAGCATTGCAAGAATTGGAACAAGACTTATATGTGTCTTGATGTATGTCGTGGGCATCAGATTCATAGAATTTCAGCTATTGTTATCGGAGGATATTACTTTGGTCATGTGACTTATGCGGTGCATGGTGTGAATGCAGCAGAATTATGCAATCCGATATTGGTGCATCGTGTAGTAATCAATACAGTGTTTGTATATTGAAAACAGGTCTGGTAGAGAATTCTGGATGTTGGAATTTGGCTTTAAGGCTTATTTTATTAGATAAAAGGGAGGATCTTCAGACTGGCTCATGCTAATGTACTCAACTAGGTTGTGGTAGCATGGTTAGGTGCACGTGGTGCTAAACAGTAATTTTGGATGACTCACGCTTCTTAGCACGTTCGAGGACGAACGTATGTTTAAGTGGGACAGAATGTAACGACTCGACCAGTCGTTTTGAGCTCTAGCGCATCGTTCAGCGGTCTGAGGCCCTGAGCAGTTTCATTTCAGGTATTATGACTTGTATGCGTGGTCAGAATTTAATTTCGGGAGGTTCAGAGTCGATTTAGAAAGAAATTTCTAATTTAGAAAGCCATAGTTAGAGAAATTGACTAAAGTTTGATTTTTGGGTACTACCTCGGAATCGGAATTTGAAGGTTCCAATAGGTTTTTAAGATGATATTGGACATGGGCTTATGCTCGAAGCAGGTCTTGGATGACCCGGGAACGTTTTGGCGCCTATTATGGAAGTTGGCATTTTGGAAGAATTTTCTAAATTTGAGTTGAAGTGCATTTCAATGTTATTGATATCCGTTTGGTATTCCGAGTCTGGGAATAGCTCCGTATGGTGATTCTGGTATTGGGAGCACGTGCGGACGTGGATTTGGAGGTTCGTAGGTCATTTGGCGAAAGTTGGAATTTTAAGGTTTTTGGGAAGTTTGACCGGGAGTGGACTTTTTGATTTCGGGGTCGGGTTCCAATTTCGGAAGTTGGAGTAAGTCCGTAATGTCAATTATGACTTGTGCGCATATATTTGAGGCCTCAACTAAGTTCGTAATGTGTTTTGGGACGTGTTGGTATAGTTGGTTGAGGTCCAGAGGGCCCCGGGTGGATTCGAGATGGTTAACGGATCGAGTTTGGGCTTGGAGAAATGCTGAAGCTGTTGTCATCTGGTGTAACCACATCTGCGAGGTTTTGGCCGCAGGTGAGGGGCGGTAGATGCAGCCAAGGGGTCGCAAAAGCGGAGCAGATCAGCCAGGGCAAGGACCACATGTGCGGAGACTTGGCCGCATCTGCGCAAGCGCATAAGCGAACAGTGGGGCGCAAAAGCTTAAGAAGGAGCAGGAGCGAAAGAGAGCTCGTACCTGCGATGTCGCAGAAGCGGGGAATGTTTCCGTAGGTGTGAGGCCTTGTTTTTGGGTGAGTTTCGCAGAAGCGACGCCGCAGGTGCGGTTACTGTTTCGCAAGTGCGAAAATATCGCTCGGCATAATCATTTTAAGAGCGGGATTTGGCTCTTCTTCTCTCATTTTTCACTTGGTTGGGACGATTTTGGAGAGCTTCAAGGAAGGATTTTCATCATCTATGTCAAGGTAAGTGATTCCCACTTATTATAAGATAAATATATAGTTTGTATGAGTATTTAAACATGGAGATTTGTAGAAGTTGGGGTTTTTGAAGAAAAACCTAGAAATTTTTATTTTTGGATTTTGACCACAAAATTGGACATCGAATTGGAAATAAATTATAATTATTTTAGTTCATAATGCTATGGGTAATGATTACCTTCAGATATTTTCGGAATCCGTGCACGTGGGCATGAGGGTGATTTTTATCGACTTTTCGAGTGGAGTTAGAAATGGTTGTAAATTGAATTATAATGAGTATTAGAGTATATATTTATGGATTTGCACATTTATTGACTAATTTTGGAGCGATGGGCATCAGTTTGAGTTGTTGTAAGGGCTTTGGAGCCGGTTATAAAATTTCAGATCGAGGTAAGTCTCCTTTCTAACCTTTTAAGAGGGAATTAACCCCATAGGTGAACTAATTTAATATGTGCTTCTATTTGTGGGGGCTACGTATGAACGAGGTGACGAGAGTCCGTGCGTAGTTACTATTATGCTTACGTATGGGTAGTCTACGACCCAAATCATGTTATACTTGCGATGTTTGCAACCTACCTGTTAATTTAATTGGTTAAATCATATTGAAACATGGTAAAGAAACTATCGACCGTTAATGAGAATTGGTAATTCCTTGAATAATTGCCCCTTAATAAATCTTGAATTGATTGTTTTAAATGTATTTTCTCTTTTGTGGAGCGGGCCGAACACCTCGGTAGCAGATAGATGCATCTATGGTTCATGTCGTTCGACCCTCGGTAGTGCACAATTTAAATATTTATGTTGGATCGGGTCGTATGGCCTCGGCATGATTTGCACATGATTGAATTGTTTTCTTTGGAATTTATGATGATTGATACTACTTCATTGGCCTGATATACAAAAATGATAAACGATGAAAAATAAATTTTGAAATTTCTTATTAACAAAAGAATTGTTTTACTTATTTCATGATATTGAGCTTACAACCGTTCTACGTAATCCATGCTAAATTATATCATATGTATTTTATTTATGGCCCATAGTAAATGTCGTAGCCGACCCCTCGTCACTACGTTTTCGAGGTTAGGCCGGATACTTACTGGGTACGCGTTGATTTACGTATTCATACTACACTTGCTGCACATTTTTCTGCAGGTACGTGTACGCCTAGTGGCTTGGTGGGCGCCGAA
This sequence comes from Nicotiana otophora, assembly GCA_000715115.1. Lineage (NCBI taxonomy): Eukaryota > Viridiplantae > Streptophyta > Magnoliopsida > Solanales > Solanaceae > Nicotiana > Nicotiana otophora. Next base: position 33,271 of record AWOL01S0051924.1, on the reverse strand, counting down.
ACGCGGTTATAGCGGGGACTTAGGTGAGCTGCACTCTATGCTACGATCCGCAACCAACAGAGTCTCCTTCAGAGCATTTATATTTCTCCTGTCCAATTTTGTATTCCGGGCACATACTCTATTTTATTTTTAAATTCCTAGTTGATGCTCATGCACTTGTGACACCGAGTTTTGGGGTGATTATAGGTTGTTATGTATTGAAATTTGTTAAAAATATTATTATTTACTCAATAAATTCCACCTTTTACTATTTAATTGAAGGAAATATGAATTCAAAAATATTAAAATTAGAACCAAACCAATATTTATTTTTGGCTCGCCTGACAGTAGTGTCCGGCATCATCACGACCATTTAATGAATTTTGGGCCGTGACAAAAGCGACTAATAATAAAGGAAACAAAAAATAACATAAACTAAAAACTACTAAAGAAAATAAATAAATGAATAAAAATAAAAGAGCATAACAAAAGCGACTAATCCACAATTATACCACCAATCACAAACTACGCCCAGCAAAGGCACATGATAAACTATAGTAGAAAAAGCCCGGCAAGGTCACCCAATATCCATACAAAAGCATAAGTCCGACAAGGGCACAAGTTAAGTATCAATGTACAAATAAAGTATATTCTCTAAAGCCACCTTCTCTCACAGAACAGTCCCAAGCTCCAAACGTTTCGAACAAAATTACACTTTTAGAGAACCCAATCAGTTTTTAAGCACAAAATAATGCAATAAACTTCACACACAACCACAAATAGAAAACATTTCATTGATTCGCCCAAGAATCTCATTCGGTCCTTTCATCGAACATATAGTAAGCACACAAAATCAGAGGCCTATGCCTGATTGTTCTCACTGCCCAATCTCCCTACTTTTTCTCCCGAACACCTCCAAACTTCCTGAAACTTGTTAAATTGATCAAAAATAATAAAATAAACTATTCAAAATAGACAATTTGAAAAACAAAAACAATTTTTTTAAAAATGGCAGAAAAAGAAATGAAAAAAATAAATTGAAAATTATGGGTTGCCTCCCACCAAGCACCGCATTTAACATCGTGGAACAACGCGAATCAGCTTTACCACTTTTCTCTCCACTTGGAGGATATGAGCTGGGAACCAACTTGGAATCAAGTTTGTTACCACGAGCGGTGGGATGTGGTAAGTAGACGATCAAGTCAAATGCCATTTGCTTCATTTTTCATTTCTTGGCTTTCTTGTGAAGAATGTCATTTTGCCTTCTTGTACTTTCAAATTGTAAAATGTATGGCCTTTTCCTTTCCTCTTCGCAATACCTCATTGACTCGTGTAGTTCAATTCCCATATTTTGACATCCTCTTGGTCCCCCAAACTAGAGTCATTTTCAACCACATCTTCAAATGTTTTAGTTGACTCTAATTCCATACTTTTTTTGGCATCACAAACATGCATAGAGTCGGTTGGCGGATATTCAATTATTGATTCCTCAAAATAAAGCTCACTTTCTTCCTCGAAGTTGGACTCTTCTCGGCCTCTTTCCACACTCTCAAGTTGGTGGGTATAGTGAACCTCAACGAATATTTTTATTTGATTTTCCAGAGTGCGGATATTATCATCATTGTGAGTTAGTACGTATTTCAAGTCTTCGAGTGCCAAGTTGTGCTTCTCCTCATTTTCAAGAATGGCCTCCAACAGGAGCATCATCCTCTCATTTTGAGCATTTGAGAGCTCTTCTTGGTTTTGATCAAGTTCCAAGGAAGGATTTCGGTTTCAAACTCTATGGAAGGTTTTTGGCTATCATTCACTTCTGTGGCTTTTTGGACCTCTAAAGCTTCAAGCATTTCTCCCATTTGTAAGTTCAACCTTTCAAGCGCCAAATCATTTTGGAGACTATTTTTCAAAAGCTCCTCCAAGGCACTTTGTTCTTTGTTTCCTCCTTCAAGTAGGCATTCCACCATGAGCTTGAACTCTCCATTTTAACCATGATAAACTTCTTCCACTTCCACATACCTATACTTTTAATCACAAAAAGTAGAATCATGATAGCGGGGTTCGGGGAAGGGAAGGACAAGGGTCATCAAAGTATAAACAACTACCATCCGACCAAATTTCATTACATGATGCCATTTTTCAAAACTAAAAAAATAAACAAGTAAATTAAGAAGATAACAAAGATAAAATAAATAATAACACAAATATTCACAAGTTTGGACCAAAGAACTTACGCTTATTTCTCAAACAACCTAAATACGCCAAACTATCCCCGGCAACATCGCCAATTTTGATGACCTCCAAATCCATTACTAAAATTTAAATGAACACGGTCGCATGCAATATAATTTACCCAACTATGGGTCGGGGTCGAATCCCATAGAGAACAATATGTAGGCGATTAGGCGTGTAAGAGACTTATCACTTATTGTGTTAAGCCAAACGCTTAGAAAGGTTTTGAGAAAATATTTATAACTAATTGCGAAAATATAAACTAACCTAGAAAGCAAGTAAAATGATCAATGGCTACAAGCACGGATGCATTGGAAATTACACTCAAGTAACGATCCAATGTATTTTACGATTTTATAAATATGAGCAAGTTTATGCTAATTAGCCTCGAGTAATAATTCTATATTATCTTCTTCCGAAGCCTCACAAGATTTCCTAATTGAATTATCACTAAAACAATTAAGAGATTAAGTACACCCGATGCGGCTACAAGTAGTTCAATCCTATCCCTAGGTAGAATCTATAAAATGAGGGTTAATGCAACAAATTCTTGTTAATTAATCTTTTCCAACCCCAAATTATCTTTCCCAAAATTAATTCGAAGTAAATGGGAGAGTCCTAGGGATAGCTAATCCCTTTGGACACATTAAAGAACAAGAATAATTAAATACACAATAATTCACTTCATAATAAATAAAAACCGTTCAATACAAAAACACAACAAGATATTTAATCCACACTTTAAATAAGAATATCCCCATAAATAAGATTCAAGTGTTGTAAAAAATACTACACACTTAGATATACAATACAAATCAAGGAAATGAATAAATGAACATAAATGGGTAAGCAATTCTCAACCAAAAGCTTCAAATCTTCAAGTCCCAAGTGTGTGTGCAAGAACCCTAGCTCCAAAACTTGTGTTCTCTAGTCAAGAGATTGAAAATTAGCCAACGATGTGTTTTCAATAAGCTAGGTCGTGTATTTATGGTTTGGAATGAAGAAAATGTGAAATTACAAAAGTGCCCACGCCTGAAACCCGTTGACCGCACCTGCAGAAGAATCCTTGCAGGTGCGGTTCCGCAGATGTGTGTAACTATTCCCAGAAATGGTTTTTGTGGAGAATTGCATATTTCGCAGAAGCGACCATAGATCCGCAGCAGCGGCTTCGCAAATGCAGACTCCAGCCGCAAAAGCGGTTCAGCAGAAGCGGATTCATGGTCGTTGGTGAGCTCCCAGTGAATTTGCTTCTATTTCGCAGATGTGGCCCTTCTTTCGCAGATGCGGGCCCGCTTATGCGGACATCCTTCCGCATATGCGATTTCACTGAAGGCATTTTGCACTTCTTTCCTTCTTTTTTGCACAATTCCACTTCATTTAATTTAAATTCTCTTCAAGACTTAATTTACCTGAAAAATCTAGCAATGCACACCATAAATCACCTCATTTTATAATTAAAGGACACAAAAATTAAAGAAACGAGACTAATATGAGTGGTAAAATCACCACCCATCAACATCCCCAACTTAAAGCTTTTACTTGTCCTCAAGTAATTCAAAATCAAAAATTCAATGAGGCTCTAGCATTTAAAGCTCAATTAGCATCGCTATCATCTCCAAATCACATTCTCCAATTAAGCATAACACTTACGGATTTAGGTGGTACAAATAATTAGGCTCAAGCATGTGAATCTCAACCAAATAACTCCCTTATTTAAAATAATTTCAAAAATGCAATGGAGTTTTAACATAATCAAGGGACAACAACCAAGCTTCAATAAGTGTCTCAAAAGTACTAGTCTACTACATATGCTCAATTTACCCAATTCAAAATATATCAGTATCACCAATCTATCATAATTCATGTGCCCTCATAACAAAGAAAGTCTCAAAATTAACATAGTTAAAATAAGAACACAAGGGACAAATGCACAAAGACACTCACTCGCAACAAAGAATTTCAAGTGTCACAAAATATCATACCATAAGCTTGCCCTTATTTTAATTTGCCGCCTATTCATGAGCATTCGGTTGGAGATCCCATAACGACTTTTTAAGCTTGTAATGTAGGCTTAGGGAAGGGTAGGATAAGCATTTGGGATACAAGTGACTACACCCTCCTTGAACACTACTCACATTTGTCTTTTCTTTTTGCACTTTGCTTCTTTTTAAACTACATAGCCCTTATTGACATCTAGTTACCAACATAGAACCACCTTAAAGCACCTCTCCCATTTTCTCAAGACTCCATATTTTTGTTTTTTTATATACAACTATTTTCTTTTGGAGCTTGAGTGTCTTCATATAAACAACTTTGATGTATATGCTTCTACACACAATGTACATCTTCACCTTTTTCCAATTAACACCAACACCCCCAACTTAGGCTTTTAGCATCATTCTTAACATTCAAGGAGGGACGGGTTCAAAAGAGGGAATTATTTCACAAAAAGGGTAAAGTCTTGTAATGAGGTAGCCAAAGAAAAGGTTAAAGGCTCAAATGGGGTTAACTAGTGATAGTATTTATGCAATGGTAGGCTCGAAAGGCTAAAGAGGCTTTTTCAAAGATCACAAAGAATGCCTAAGCTCATCCCTCCAACCAAACATAATTAACAATAGCATTGAAAGACCAACCGGGCAAGTTCTAGATGATAAAAGTAAACATAAGAATTATTTTTAACAAAATCTAACACACATGGCACATGAACTAATCAAGACGGATCAAATTCACTTCTTAATAAGAATAATTTGAGCAATATCATGCCAACTAGTGGGCAAAGAGTCACCAAATGAGCCAAAACATTATCACAAAAATTATTCTTCCCCATGCAACTTACTTTTTCAATTTACAACCAAACTTCGGAGGGGTATTCTTAATTCACACTCCACATACGAGAGACTAATTTTATTATTACCAAACAATCCAAAAGTCTCCACATACCAAAACAATCCCTTAAGAAAGTCGTCACGCCATCCATCATAAGGAAAAGCCACCCGGTTCAACACAAATATTCCTCAGGAAAGAACCGTAGCATAAAGAAAATCCAAGAAATTTATTGAAAAGTATATTATTACTAAAGAGATAAAAATAATATAAACTAAAAACTAGTAACGAAAATAAAATAAACACTAAAGGAATAAAAATAAAATAACTAAAAACCACTAAAGAAAATAAATATCTAAAGAAAAATAAAATAAAATAACAAAAGCGACTAATCCACAATTATATCACCAATCACAAATTACGCCCGGCAAAGGCACATGATAAACAAGAGTAGAACAAGCTCGGCAAGGGCACACAATATCCATACAAAAGCATAAGCCCGGAAAGGGCACAAGTTAAGCATCAATGTACAAATAAGGTATATCTCTAAAGCCACCCCCAACTAAAAACACTGCAGTGTCCTTACTGCATAATATCAAGATAAAATAAGAGTAGTTTGAGGGTCTCCCTGATGTCTGTATCAGACTAGCAGACTGCGAGAAAAAGCTAATCACTATCGTGTGAAGATCTCAGCCTCATCATCATCGGTAGAATCAGTATCAGCATCAGCAGCACTCGACAGGAAGGAATACTCTTCACTATCATCATCTTCCTTGACCGGTATCTTCCTGTTCGGCTACCCCTATTTGAAGACGGCCTTGATGCCTCTCCACATCTTTATCATGAAGTTGATATTCTTCTTATTTTTCTCTTTCTCCTTGTGGAAATCTGCCTGAAGATCTACATGTGCCTTGTCCATGTTGGCATAGGCNTATATATATATATATATAAATATTATTTGTTTTATTTTTTATACAACTATTTTCTTTTGGAGTTTGAGTATCTTCATATAAACAACTTTGAGGTATATGCTTCTACACACAATATACATCTTCACCATTTTTCAATTAACAACAACACCCCCAACTTAGAGTTTTAGCCTCATTCTTAATATTCAAGGAGGGACGGGTTCAAAAGAGGGAGTTATTTTACAAAAAGGGTAAAAGTTTGTAATGAGGTAGCCAAAGAAAAGGTTAAAGGCTCAGATGGGGTTAATTAGTGATAGTATTTATGCAACGGTAGGCTCGAAAGACTAAAGAGTCTTTTTCAAAGATCACAAAGAATGCCTAAGGTCATCCCTCCAACCAAACATAATTAACATTAATATTGAAAACCCAACCGGGCAAGTTCTAGATGATAAAAGTAAACACAAGAATTATTTTTAACAAAACCTAACACACATGGCACATGAACTAATCAAAACGGATAAATTTTACTTCTTAATAAGAATAATTTGAGTAATATCATGCCAACTAGTGGGTAAAGAGTCACAAAATGAGCCAAAACGTTATCACAAAAATTATTCTTCCCCATGTAACTTACTTTTTCAATTTACAACCAAAATGCGTAGGGGTATTCTTAATTCACACTTCACATACAAGAGACTAATTTTATTAGTACCAAACAATCAAAAAGTCTCCACATACCAAAACAAGACTAATTCCCTTAAGAAAGTCGTCACGCCATCCATCATAGGGAAAAGGTCACCCGGTTCAACACAAATATTTTCTTCGGAAAAGAACCGTAGCATAAAGAAAACTCAAAGAAATTTATTGAAAAGTATATTATTACTAAAGAGATAAAAATAAAATATAAAATAAACTACTAAAGAAAATAGAATAAAAATAAAATAAAATAACAAAAGCGACTAATACTAAAGGAAAAAATAACATAAACTAAAAACTACTAAAGAAAATAAATAAATGAAGAAAAATAAAAGAGAATAAAAAAAGTGACTAATCCACAATCATTCCACCAATCATAAACTACGCTCGGCAAAGGCACATGATAAACAATAGTAGAAAAAGCCCGGCAAGGGCACACAATATCCATACAAAAGCATAAGCCCGGCAAGGGCACAAGTTAAGCATCAATGTACAAAAAATGTATATTCCCTAAAGCCACCTTCTCTCACAGAACAATCCCAAGCTCCAAACTTTTCAAACAAAATCGCACTTTTAGAGAACCCAATCAGTGTTTAAGCACAAAATCATGCAATAAATTCACACACAACCACGAATTGAAAAACATTTCAATAATTCAGCCAAGAATCTCATTTCGGCCCTTTCATCGAACATATAGTAAGCACACAAAATCACTCCTATTTTAACAAAGCCATGGGTACTCAAACTTCCCTATTTTTTCAAGCAAAGAAATAAGCTTACACTCTCAACCAACCTCACCCAGAAATCAACACATGATTTGAACATTTTTCAGACAATTTCGTACCAAAGACAAGGCCCCATTTGAAACGTAATTGTTGAGGGATAAAGGAGAGAAAAAGAAGAAGAGTATAGTACAAATCATAAAAAGTGCAAAGGTTAAGCTTTCATACCTGGATGCTTGCACTTAGGAGTTAGAATGAGGGAGTTTCAAAGTTTTGAGAGTGAGGAATATTAAGGTTGTTTAATTTGTTAAGAGCCCCAAATTTTTTGACTTATGTTCAAAATGAAACAAGGTTACCCGTTTAAGACCTCTAATGTCGCAATTGTGACCCCGTTTTCGCAATTGGGAAATTAAAAACATTCAGCAGAGGTCGTAAATGCGACCCTTTCTTCGGTTTTGCGACTAATCATATGATCGCAATTGCGATCAATTTTTCGCAATTACGAAATCAGAGGCCTGGGCCTGATTGTTCTCACTTCCCAATCTCCTTACTTTTTGTCCCGAACACCTCATAACTTCCTGAAACTTAGTAATTTGATAAAAAATAATACAATAAACTATTCTAAAGAAAAAATTTAAAAAGAAAAGAAAATTTTAAAAAATGACAGAAAAAGAAATAAAAAACAAAATTGAAAACGATGGGCTGCCTCCCACCAAGCACCGCATTTAACATCGTGGCACAATGCGAATCAACTTTGCCACTTTTCTCTTCACTTGGAGGATATGAACTGGGCACCTAACTTAGAATCAAGTTTGTTACCACGAGCGATGGGATGTGGTAAGTAGATGATCAAGCCAAATGCCATTTGCTTCATTTTGCATTTCTTGGCTTTCATGTGAGGAATGTCATTTTGCCTTCTTGTACTTTCAAATTGTAAAATGTATGGCCTTTTCCTTTCCTCTTCGCAATCCCTCATTAACTCGTGTAGTTCAATACCCATATCACCACAGAATTCCAATGTTGAGAAATGGTTGGAATGTGACATCAAGCCTCCAAATTGCAATTCTTTCCGGATTTTGACATCCTCTTGGTCCCCCGAACTTGAGTCATTTTCAACCACATCTTCAGATTTTTTAGTTGACTCTAATTCCATACTTTTCTTGGCATCACTAACAAGCATGGAGTCGGTTGGCAGATATTCAATTCTTGATTCCTCAAAATAAAGCTCATTTTCTTCCTCGAAGTTGGACTCTTCTTGACCTATTTCCACACTCTCAAGTTGGTGGGCATAGTGAGCCTCAACCAATATTTTCATTTGATTTTTCCAGGGTGCAGCTATTATCATTATTTTGAGTTAGTACTTATTTCAAGTCCTCAAGAGCCAAGTTGTGCTTCTCCCCATTTTAAAGAATGGACTCCAACATGAGCATCATCCTCTCATTTTGAGCATTTGAGAGTTCTTCTTGGTTTTGATCAAGTCCCAAGGAAGGATTTCGACTTCAACCTCTAAGGAAGGTTTTTGGCTATTATTTACTTCCGAGGCTTTTTGAACCTCTAAAGCTTCAAGCATTTCTCTCATTTGTAAGTTTAACCTTTCAAGCGCCAAATTATTTTGGAGACTATTTGCCAAAAGCTCCTCCAAGGCACTTTGGTCTTTGTTTCCTCCTTCAAGTAGGCATTCCACCATGAGCTTGAACTCTTCATTTTGACCATGCTCAACTTATTCCACTTTCATATCCCTATACTTGTCATCACAAAAAGTAGAATCATCATAGCGTGGGTTTGGGGAAGGGAAGGACAAATAAACACAATTATCCCAATGACCATTTTGAATACCACACTTATCACAAATACTCCACTCATGGGTTTTAGATTGTGCGCACAATCCGTCTCCGGGAGAATTTAAATAATTTTGCCATGAGTGTGGTCCTCCAATTAAGGACAAGGGTTATCAAAGTATGAACAACTACCATCTGACCAAATTTCATTACATGATGCCATTTTTCAAAACTAAGAAAATAAACAAGAACAATAAGAAGATAAACAAGGATAAAAAAATAATTACACAAATAATCACAAGTTTGGACCAAAGAACTTACGCTTATTTCTCAAACAACCTAAATACGCCGAACTGTCCCCGGCAACGACGCCAATTTTGATGACGTCCAAATCCACTACTAAAATGTTAATGGACACGGTGGATGCAATATAATTTACCCAACTATGATTTGGGGTCGAATCCCACATAAAACAATATGTAGGCGATTAGGTGTGTAAGAGAATTATCACTTATTATGCTAAGCCAAATATTTAGAAAGGTTTTGAGAAAATATTTATAACTAATTGCGCAAATGTAAACTAACCTAGAAAGAAAGTAAATTTATAAATGGCTACAAGCATGGATGCATTGGGAATTACACTCAAGTAACGATCCAATGTATTTCACGATTTTACAAATATGAGCGAGTTTATGTTAATTAGCCCCGGGTAATAATTCTATATTAGATTCTTCCTAAGACTACCAAGACTTCATAATCGAATTTTGCCTAAAACAATTAAGAGATTAAGCCCACCCGATGCAGCTACAAGTTGTTCAATCCTATCCCTAGGTAGAATCTATAAAATAAGGGTTAACGCCTCACATTCTTGTTAGTTAATCTCTCCCAACCCCAAATTATCTTTCCCAAAATAAATTCAAAGTAAATGGGTGAGTCCTAGGGTTAGCTAATCCCTTTGGAAATATTAAAAAACAAGAATAATTAAAGAAACAATAACTCACTTCATAATAAATAAAAATCGTTCAATACATACGTACAACAAGATATTTAATCTACACTTTAAATACGAATATTCCCATAAACAAGATTCAAGTGTTGGAAAAAATACTACACACTTAGATATATAATACAAAGAAAGGAAATGAAGAAATGTACATAAATGGGTAAGAAATTCTCAACCAAAACCTTCAAATCATCAAGTCCCATGTGTGTGTGCAAGAACCCTAGCTCCAAAACTTCTGTTTTCTGGTCAAGAGACTAAAAATAAGCTAACGATGTGTTTTCAATAATCTAGATCGTGCATGTATTTGTTGGTTTGGAATGAAAAAAATGTGAAATGGCAGAAGTGCCCAGGTCTGAAACACGTTGACCGCACCTACGGAATACTCCTCGGAGGTGTAGTGCCACAGATGCGTGTAACTGTTCGCAGAAGCGATTTTGTGGAGAATTGCATATTCCGCAGAAGCGACCATAGAGCCTCTGCAGCCCTTCTATTTCGCAGATGCAGCCCTTCTATCGCAGATGTGGGCCCGCTTCTGCGGGCACTCTTCCGCAGATGCAATTTCACTGAAGGCATTTTGCACTTCTTTCCCTCTATTTTACACGATTCCACTTCATTTAATTTCAATTCTCTTCAAGACTTAATTTACCTAAAAATATAGCAATGCACACTATAAATCACCTCATTTTATAATTAAAGGACACAAAAACTAAAGAAAAGAAACTAAGATGAGTGGTAAAATCACCACTCATCAGCCGGACATGCTTTCTATTATTTTATTGATGGGTACTCGGGCTACAAACAATTCTCATCGCTCTGGAAGATCGAGAGAAAACAACCTTTACATGTCCATATGGTACTTTTGCCTTCAAGAGAATGTCATTTAGTTTGTGCAATGCACCAACGACCTTTCAACGTTGTATGATGGCTATTTTCACCGACATGATAGAGAACTACCTTGAAGTTTTCATGGATGACTTCTTGGTAGTAGGGGATTCCTTTGATGATTGTTTTGCAAATTTGGACAAATTGTTGGCTAGATATGAAGAAAACAACTTGGTACTCGATTAGGAGAAATATCATTTCATGGTTGACGAAGGTATTGTCCTTGGCCATAAAATCTCAAGAAATGGAATTGAAGTTTACAAGGCAAAGATTGAGGTGATTTCTAAGTTTTCACCCCCAATTTCGGTGAAGGGTGTGCAGAGTTTTCTAGGCCAGGTGGGTTTTTACCGGCGCTTAATCAAAGATTATCTAAAGTGGTAAACCCATTGTGCAAGCTCCTTGAGAATGATGCTAAGTTCAATTTCAATGATGATTGCATGATAGGGTTTAATTGTTGAAGCTCAAGTTGACAACTACTCCTATCATTACCGCTCCAAATTGGAGTGTGCCTTTTTAACTCATGTGTGATGCAAGTGACATTGCGATTGGGGTTGTTTTGGGGCAACGAATTAACAATATTTTCCATCCGGTCTACTATGCTAGTAAGACCATGAATAGTGCCCAAGGCAATTATACCGTTACAGAGAAAAAGCTCCTTGCTACTGTGTTTGCAATTGAGAAGTTCCGCCTGTACTTGATGGGTGCCAAAGTTATTATCCACCCCAGTGTTTTAAAAGGCGTTTTCGGGGCGAGGGGCACCAAAAATGCCCCGATGCGATCGTGTGGGACGAAAGTTTCAAGAGGCGTACGCCCAATAATTCGAGGCGTATGCTCGGGCGAACGCCCGGGCATTTGAGGTGCATTGTTTTAGTGAGGTGTAAGCCTCAGATACTTTTCAAATTAAAATAAAATTTGTTGAATAAGTCTTTCATATAATACCCTAATTCTCAAAAATAATCTCGGTAATTACTCAAAAGTTTTTAAAAGGAACTTAAATGTATTAATTTAAAAGTCAAGACCTTTATTATTGATTGAAGCCCCCATTCATAGTCTTTCCCAATTCTTTATCATGTCCGCTAGTATGCTAATATCTCCCAAAAGCAACGAATATTCATTTGTTTTTACAAATACAAATAGAACTCCATTCTCCTTCATAGCAGCAAGTTCAAAGTGCAAATTGCAGGTTAATCATCCTTTTTGTTCCTCCATATAGAAAACTTTATTCTTTTCGACTCAAGTTACTTGTGGTTCTATAAATAGCGTATAATAGATTGTTTTGACTAGTTTTTTGTAGAGATGGATATATATATATATATATATATATATGTATATATATATATATATATATATATATATATATATCGCATATTTATAGTTTTCTTCATTTTTTATGCAATTTTACATATTTATAAATATTTAATGTAATTATATTATTTTATATGATATTAAAAATTAAATACATATGGGTCTTACACCCCATGCCTCGGGGCTTACGCCTCACTGAGATATATGTAAAATACCTCGCCTTACACCCACGGCTTTTAAAACACTGATCCACACGGACCATGCAACGCTTCGGTATCTTATGAGAAAAAAGGATTCCAAAGCTCGATTAATGAGATGGGTTCTCTTGTTGCAAAAATTTGATATTGACATCCAAGATAGGAAAGGAAGCGAAAACCAAGTGGCTGACCACTTGTCCCATTTGGAGGAGGAAATGAGGCTGTATTATGGCCTTGAATCATGAATCATTTCCCAATAAGCAATTTTTGACAATTTCAATGAAAGATGTGCCATAGTTCATGGATTTGGCAAATTTTCTTGTGAGTGGAATCATTTCGAATGAGTTCTCTTCAAACCAAAGTAAAAATCTCAAAAGAGATTGTCAAGATTATTATTGGGATGAACCGTACCTTTTTCAGATTTGTACGGATGGGGTGATTAGGAGGTGTGTACCGGAAGAAGAGCAAGGTAATATTCTTGGGGCTTGTCATTCTTCACTATATCGTGGTCATCGTGGTGGAGCAAGAACAATGACCAAAGTGCTTAGTTGTGGTTTCTATTAGCCTACTCTTTACAAGGATGCTAGTGATTTGGTGAAAACATGAGATGAATGTCAGCGGGCCAGTGGAATTTCAAAAAAATAAAATAAAATACCTCTCACAACTATCTCGGAGATTGATAATTTCGATATTTAGGGCATTGAATTCATGGGCCCTTTTGTGAGTTGTTGTGGAAACACATACATCTTGGTCCCAATGGATTATGTGTCCAAATAAGTTGAGGCCATCATTTTACCCAACAATAAGGTGAGAAGTTTATTGGATTTCTCGGAGAAGAATATTTTTACAAGATTTGGTACTCCATGTGCAATCATAAGCGATAGGGGTCACACTTTTGCAACAAGTATTTGACACTTAGCAAGTATTGTGTTACTCACAAGGTCACGACTCCCTATCATCCATAAGTTAGTAGGCAAGTGGAAGTCTCCAACCGGAAGATAAAGAGTATCTTATCCAAAACGGTGAATACTAATCGAACGGATTGGTCCAAGAAGCTTGATGATGCGCTATGATCTTATCAAACGGCTTACAAAATACCTATCGGAATGTCTCTATACCGGCTAGTGTTCGGAAAAGCTTGTCATCTTCTGGTGGAACTAGAGAACAAAGCAATGTGGGCTCTAAAGAAATTGAATCTTGATTGGGATGTAGCCGCCAACTTATGGGTTACACATTTGAATGAATTGGAGGAGTTCTGGTACCATGCTTATGCAAGTTAGTCCTTGTATAAAAAAAAGATGAAATATCTTCATGATAAATACATTTGGAACAAGGAGTGCATGGTGGGTAATTTTATATTATTATTTAACTGAAGGTTGAGAATGTTTCCCGGGAAGCTTAAATCCAAGTGGAGTGGTCCATTTGAAATTGTTGGTGTGACACCTTTTGGTGCATTAGACATAAAGAACAAAAACAACGAAGTATTCTGAGTCAATGGTCACCGGGTGAAGCATTACTTGGGAAGGTTAGATATAGCCACGTGGTGGCAGTCATTTACTTCACTTGAGGGTATTTTGTGTCATGCCGTGATGTTAAATCAGGCGCTTCTTAGGAGGCAACCCATGTTCTTTTCTTTTTTTCTTTCTTTTGTAGTTAGATGTTATTTGTGTTCTAACTTGATTTGAAGTGTGCTACAGGGTTGAGTGTCACTTACAAGAAGGGTGAACTAAAAAATGGCTAAGTGTTGAAGGATATGCGGACCACACTTTATTTGTGCAGACTATACAATTCTATGTGCCACAGCAGAAGGACATTCGTGGCCGCACATTTCACATGCGGACCGCATAATTAAGTGCTCGCCAAAGTGTGAAAATTTGAACTCTCTGAAGTAGGAGTCTGTCAGTGCTGAGAAAATCTGCAGCCGCAAGACAATTTGTGCAGCCGCACTCAAAAATATGCGGACCGCACATGAGGTTCAGTGGGAATATCTAGGTGCAAGAGTGCGGACCGCACATGAAAATTTGCGGCCGCACTCAATCCCTTTTCCCTCTTTGTATTCTCACTATAAATAGAAATCTTGAGTTCATTTTACACTTTTCACTCTCCTCACAATCAATGTTACTCTACAAATTTCCTGAGAGATTTTCATTATCCCCCCCCCCCCCAACACCTACATGTGCTTCTACACCCAATGCACTCACCCTTTCTGGTATGCTTCATTTCATGTCAATTTTTTGTGTTAGTTTAATTTTTTAAAATTTAGTTTCTTTTTAGGCCATTTGTTATTAGAGTTTATCCATGTGTCCATGTGGGGTAGATCTGAACTGAGTAGTTGATAATATAAGCTGTAATGGGTTGGGTTAGTGAGATTTCATGTTTATACCATGTTACCATGTCTATTTGTACAATTAATTGCAAAATCTAAGTAGAAAAAGAGAGCATGTTCGTAATTTTTGAAATTTGTGGCCGCACTTTTAATTTGTGTGCTCCGTAATTTTGGTGTTTAGGGAAACCTAGTGAAGCAAGTGATTTTGCGGCCGCACATTAATTGTGCAGACCGCAGAAATCTTAGAGAGACCACACTAAAAATGTGCGGACCGTAGATGTATTCTGCGGCCGCAAAACAGCCTCTGCACTATCTTTAGAAAGGGGCTTCTGAGCGTCTGATATGTTTTGACAGAAGTGTGGCCGCACTTGAAACTGTGCGATCTGCACTTCTCCTCTACGGAATCACATTAAAAATGCATGGGTAGCAGATCCCAATTGCAGTAGCCTGTTGTGTTTGTCGTAACCTCAGTATATGCACAATGTTTTTCCTTGCCTACATGAGTCTTGAATGTGTTGAATGTTGACTTGTAACTAACAATCCTCTTTGCTTTGTTACACATAATGGTTCGATCGCGCGGCTGTGGGTATACTCTAAAAGGAGAGGTGAATCTTCTAAGGGTCGAGGTAAAGGTACCTTGCCCCTTAACCAACCCAAAACTATCCGTTATAAGACCACTATCGGCAGAGGGAGTGGTGCAAAACTCTCCAAGTTTCGTTAGAATGTCCCGTCAAGGGAAGCTTCTGAGGGCAACTCAGCCTCTATTCAGCAAGAGCAGGTAGTCACACAGTCTAGGCCACAAGGGCGATTTTAGCTCATGGATGAGGCCTCTTTATCTCACAGTACTTCCGAGGGGTCGGAAAGTGATAGCCAGACCTCTGAGCCAGCAGTTGCCCCAGACACAGATGCACAGACTGTACAGGATATCCCCGATGATGGTAGAAGGGGATATGGTACATCCACGAGTGTGGAGAGATTGAAGAAAAATGAGATATGTGAGGATAGGTTCGTTAGCTTGGCTACCTTCACTGACTTCCGTATATGGTGGACGGTAAGAACCTTGACACTTGAGTGACAGTTTCTGTTGAAGGATTTGGATAGATACAACCTGACAGTGTTGAGGCAGTTCAGAACAAGAAAGGGTTGGATGTGGTTTACTAAGAGAGTTGAAGGTGACAAGGAGTACCTCGTTCTAGAGTTCTACGCCAATGTTTCTCACATCAAGAAGGGGACGAAGGTGACTAAAGTACGCAACCTCAATGTTAGGTTTGATCAGCACATACTAAATGCGTACTTGGGGTTTGAGGACTTGAAGCCAAAGAAGTGTCTAGAGAAATGTGTTATGAATGAAGATGTACGACCATGGCTAGAGGAGATCATAGCATCACCAGGGCCACCACTACCATGGATCACTGGTGGAGTTCCCATTTAGTGGAACACTTTGAGCTTGGAGGCGAAGGGATGGAAGACCTTTGTGTGTAACAGACTTGATCCTTGCCAGAATGAGACTCACTTGCCTCTTCCACATGCTGTCCTTGTGGATTCTATCATGGCCGGTTACCCAATTAATATGGGTGCCGTAATATCGCTAACATTTCATTAGTAACACATCAGACCAACACAACCTACCTTTATCCCAACACTATCATAGAGTACTTCACTAATGCAAAGGTAGAGTCGAGATCATATGACACCAAGGTGAAGTCGAAGAAGCCATTTGAAGGGTATTCATTTATGGATGCGACCAACCCAAAGAAGAGAACTCATCATTCTACCACCACATGGTAGTCTGATGAGCCGGTAGTAGTAGTTACTGAGATAGCCAACATTCCATATGCCTATGTTGAGACTTCTTCTAGTGATTCTTCTATGCCTCTGCCACCATCTTTAGGTGCTACAACAATCCCCAAGGCATCACCTGCTACAGCTCCGAGGCCGGTGCCTAAGTCTACAACTCCATTATATACTGTACGAGTCTCCCAGACATTGGCTAGTCTCAAAGACTAGATGCAGACAACTACTTCAAAGTTGTCTAACATATCTAGTACACCTGCAGTGCAGTTAGCTACACAGGCACCATAGGTCTCCTTTGATCTTGACGAGAAGTTGAAGAAGATTTTGGACAACTAGAAGATGATCATGGACACTATGGTACAACACTGATCGGTTATTGAGGAGTTGGCCATGGAACTGAAGAAGATGAGGAAGTCTCAGGCAAGCAAGAGATTAGTGGATATTCTTAAGAAAGAGGTGACCAGATTTACGACGGCTGGGGATCTACCTTTTGATATGTTACTTGACCCGCCCAGTCCGTCACAGATCCATCTATACTATTTGTACCGGTTGCACCAGTTGGCTAGTCTGATGAGCCATGCCTTGCTGCTGACATTGCTGAGGCTGTGGGTGCGATGTTTGCCACTCCCTCCACTCCCAGATATGATGATGATGATATACAGTTGGTTGACCTAGCGGGAGATGATGTTGTTGGGGACACTGATAGGTCCAAGGATCCTTAGGGAGTGTTTTTTGCCCTATCTCTTTTCACTCTTATTTTGTTAAGCATTGGAGACATTGCTTACTTTTTTCCGATGGGGGTGGAGTTTACTTGATTGACACATTTTGGATACATTTGGACTTTAGTAATTGGATGATTCTATTCCTTTTCTTATTTGTAGTTTATCTATTTTTAGTAATTATTATTCATTAGCTCCTTTAATTTTCCACTTAGTTTTTATTTTGGTAGTAGCTTCTTTTTATGTTTTTTTGTAGTAGTTGGATAATAAACCTTTGGTTTTTTTAATGCCACGGTTCATTCCAAAGGTAGTTATTTTGTGAGAACCGGGTGACTCGTTACAACGATGGATGGCGTGACAACCTTCTTAAGGGAATGAGTCTGTTTTTGTGTTTAGGTAATAATAATAGTAGTAGTAATGAATAAAAGGCCTAATCAAGTCATTCTCGAAAAAGAGTTAGTCATGCTTCATTTGTTATCAACACACTTAACTACGTGCTTATAGTTTGAAACAAGATATTTGAAAGAAAAATAGTTCTGGTTAGAGACTTTGAGACTCTTGAGGTTGACTTTCGTAATCATCGAGTGGTTTATTGGACCATTGTGATCTTTAACTAGATTGTGGTTGTTGTAAGCTCTTGGATCTATCCTCTTTTATGATCTAGTTACGTGAGGGGTGAGGTGATTTGCTGCTAGTCCAAGTACCTATGCGAATGGTCCAGAACTTTCCCTGAATGTACTTCAAGGTGAAATCCTAAGTTTTTCTTAGTTTGGGAAATGATTGTAGGCTTTCCTTGAGATCCGTTCATCATGGGTCACTGCCTCTAATCAATTTTGATCACTAAAAAAATCTTTCAATTGCCAACCAATATCGTTATCCCTAGTCAACCTCCTTTGAGTGTCTAGCCTTTCTCATTTGATAACTATGATATAAGCCTTTACCCGTTTTGTCGTGATGCTCTCTTGGCACCCCGGACCTTCCTTAACACTCTTGTGAAATAAGTGGCTTAAGACATAAGTGTAGGGGGGTGGGGGAGTTAAGAAATTTGAAAGAGGTATCAAGGCACCAAAAAGAGAAAAGAAATTATCTCTATGAAAAGAGAAGGCAAGGAAATATAAATAGAGCAAAACGAACAATGCAAGAAAGAGAATAAAAGGAAGGGTTGATGGAATCAAAAAGAGGTAATTATACCTAACATGAGCATCGATAGAGAAAATGAATGAAATGAACAAGAAAGAGTGATGTAAACTCTCTCTAACCCCCAAGAAAGAAAAGAGATAATGCCTCTAAGAATTGGTAAATGTGAGCCAACAAATGAAAATGTGGAGTGCTTGAGGAAAGGTGTAACCACTTACCCATATGGAATTCTATCCCAATCCAAAAGCCTTCAATACAACCCAAAATAAGTCCTACTTGATTTCAAACCAAGTGAGCTTACATTAAATATGATCTACATGAGGGGCAAGCCTATGGTACTTGAAGCCGTACTTGTGACATTCTCTTGTGAGAGAAGAGTGAACCTTTCATGAATCTTAAGATTGAGTGCTAACTTTTGAAGTGAAATTGGCAAATGAAAGGTAGATAAGGAAGAGTTTGGAGTCCATCATGATCTACATGATAGAACAAGAGTCCTTGATGAGCAAAGTTAATTCTTGAAGCCCAAATGTCACATTAAAACTATATGTGCATGATACTTGACTTGTCACCTTGTTGATAATGCATGGGTAGTATGGGTATTTGTTGGTACCAACTGGGTATGAATGGCTTACCATTGACTCTCTGAAATGACCTTTCACTCTGAGGAGGTGGGAACTAATCTATTTGTTTGAGAACAAGCAAAGACTTAAGTTTGGAGGAGTTGATAAATGTGGATGTTGACCATGTATTAGTGCCTTTTTTCTTTAGTCTTAGTCCGAAAGTGTTGATTTATTTTCCTAAAACTAATGAAAGTGTGCAAATTGCAAGAATGTTGGAGATTTGGACCCTAATGAAGAAATCCAACTCAAAAAGGAGTGCTCTGGATCACAAGGCAAGAAGGGGCGTAGCATACCAAAAGTGTGGTATGTGCTTTCTTTTGCAGCCAAAATTCTCTTTGCAGCTACAAATCCGGTGTTGAAGCTCAGAGGTGGATTAAAGAGACAGAAGCCTTGCCTGAAGTGTGGATCACACATAAATTATGCGGCCACTGAAGCTGAAGTACAACCGCATATCAAATTATGCGGCTGCAGAATCCATCAACCTGCAAGCTCAAGCAAAGTGCGGACCGCACATAGAATTATGCGGCCGCAGAAAATCTCAAATGGCATTTTTGTCAGCGAATTTTGGGCCACTATAAATAGTCGGAAATCACTTTTTGGTCAAGTTTTGAAGTTTTTTAGCAGTAGCCGTTGTAGTTTACCATTTTGGGTAATTTGTGATCCTTTTGGGACAAAAACACCATAGTTTATCATTTTAATTTTATATTATGGCTTTAATTAGTATTTCTTCTTTATTTTCTTCAATTTCTACTCTAAGTAGCTAGACGTTTACTAGGGTTATGACCCAACCCTAGTGTGTAAACCTTATGGGTAATTAATCTAATGCTTATTCATGATTGGGTTTTTGTTATTTAGCCTTGTTCATGCTTTAATTTCAAAATTAATGTTTGCAAACATTGATTCATGCCTTTTTGACTAGGTCTTTACTTGAGAAAGAGAGACCTGGTCTAGGAAAACTCGACTAACAAAAAATTGGGCTAGTTAAGCTTTTGATTAGCCTAATTAAAGGATTTGAACTAGAGAGAGGAAAAACCCGACTTGAGCTCATATCCATTATTTGTTTTGATGCCCATTTGGTCTTGAGAAAGACAAAGTGGAAAAAATCACTTAATGACTGATAGGTATTGAGTGGGTAATTTAGAGTTGAGAACTATAATACACCGCAATCACTAAAACAAGTATTAATGTAATTAATTCATTAGGCTAACACCTAGGCGAAGGTTACATCCCAGGGCTTTTTAATATTTCAAAACAACAAAAAATAATTAGTCAATTGCTAATTTCAACTCTTTAGTTAATCATTAATAGTGTAGTTCATAGAAGTAATTTTCAACACAAACCTGTTTGGAAGTGTATTTAAGATATTGCTTTGTAACGACCCGATCAGTCATTTTGAGAATTACTGTCCCGTTCAGCGGCTTAAGGTCTCGAGCAGCTTTGTATTATGTGTTATGACTTGTGTGTGTGGTTGCGTTCGGATTTCAGATGATTCAGGATTGATTTAGAAGAAGGATTCTTATTTTAGAGCTTAAGCGGTAAGAGTTGATATGAGCTTGCCTTTTGGGTGGACGATTACCAAATAGTATTTTGATGATTCCAATAGATTCATATGGTATTTTTGGACTTAGGCGTGTGTCCGAATTTGGATTTGGAGGTCCGTAGATTAAGTAAATGCATTTCGGCAAAAAACAAAATGGAAAGTTGAAGGTTTGGAAGGTTGAAAAGTTTGACCGAGAGTTGACTTTGATGATATAGGGCTCAAATTTTGGTTATGGGAATTATCATAGCTTCATTATGTCATTTGGGACTTGTGCGCAAAATTTGGGTTCATTCCGGGATGATTTGATATGTTTCGGCATGAGTTTTGGAAGTTGGAAGATTTGAAAATTCATAAGTCCAATTCGATATGCGATTCATAGTTTCGATGTTGTTTGATGTGATTTGAGGCCTCTAGTAGGTACGTGTTGTGTTATGGAACTTGTTGATATGTTTCGACGGGATCCTGGGAGCCCCGGGTGTGTTTAGGACGAGTTTCTGATTCGTTTCCATGTTTTTGGCAAGTTTGCTTCTGGTGTGTTGCACCTGTGCATTTTGGAGTGTAGGTGCGGAGCCGCTTCTACGTGAGTTTGGTCGCTTCTGCGACATTGGTGCACGTTATGTTGTTTCACTTCTGCAGATGGGGGACAGCAGGTGCGAGGTCGCATATGCGGACGTGTGATCGCAGATGCAAGTTTGTGGCTCAGCTTGACTGTCCGCTTCTGCAGTATTTTGGTCGCTTCTCTGGAATCGAAGATACGATGGGTGGCTTTCAAGTGCGAAATCTGGTTGGCAAGCGAAGGGCGCATATGCGGCAAACATGGCTTGCAAAACCGAGAGCGCAAATGTGCACTTTTGTCCGCAAATGCGGAAATGGCTGGGTAGAATGTTTAAGTATCAATGGTTTGGCATATTTTAACATTTTTGGAGTTGTAAACCTCGGATTTGGGCGATTTTGAGGGGTTCTTCACATGTTCGATTGGGATAAGTGTTCTTAACCCTGAATTGATTATATTTCATGATTCCATAATTATTTTTATCATTAAATTAGCGATTTGAATGGGAGAAAATGAGAAATTTTGTGAAAACTTTCAAAAATATAAAATGATGATTTGAAGGACGATTTGTTGTCGGAATTTGATGATTTTGGTTTGGTTGGACTCGCTATTAAATGGATGTTCGGATTTTGTAATTTTGGTCGGGTTTCGAGGCACGACCCATGGTTGACTTTTTGAGTTGACTTTAATTTCTCTTTCAAGATCGATGTTTTATTATCCGGAATTATTTCCTATGATTTTTATTTATGACGTTGAGTTATTTTGACTAGATTTGAGCAGTCCGGAGGTTGTTTCACATGAGAAGGTTATTTTAGAGTATCAGTCTAGCTTCTTTGAGGTAAGTATTTTTCTAACTTTGTGTCGGTGGAACTAACCCTTAGGATTTGAGTCATTTGTGTTAATTGTGTCATGTGAAAGCCGTGTACGCGAGGTGACGAGCACGTACTAAAGCTTATTTGAGGGAATTTGACCGGTTTAGGCTCTTAGTTTCTTATGTCTTTTAAAAATGAAGTTTCCTTCTCATGTTAAATCCTCCATTTACTAAATTCACCCTTACTTGTCTTATTTGGAGTTGATTGATTCATGTTTTGTCCTTGTTGCCAATAAACTCTTATGTGCCTTAATTGAAGTTGTCACCTTTTTTATTGCCATGTTGTCTTTTCTGTAATTGCTTAGCTTTAATTGAAGTTATCATTATCTTTTCCGTAATTGCTTAACCTTAATTGAAGTTATTATTATCTCTTCCGTGATCGCTTAACTTTAATTGAAGTTTTGTTATCCCTTTCATTGTTGACTTATCCTTATTTGAAATCATTGATTTATGCTATCTCTCTTATCGTCGAGTTGTACTTATGTGGAATCGCTGTTGTATATTATCTCTCCCATTGTTTAGCTATTCTTATTGAAATCATTACTCCCTGTTGTGTCCTTCATTGTGAGCTTGTTCTTCCGTTTCTTTGGGTTTTGTAGTTCTAGTGTTGATTTACTTGTCGTACTCTCGTGTTATTTTTTTTTGTTGTTGTACTCAGTGTTGATGAGCCGAGGGATATTCGTGGTTGTGGTATTGAAATTGTTTTGAGGAAAAGTTATGGCATATGGTTACATGCGGTGAAAGACCTTATTTTGAGTAGTTTTGTTTTGGCACACGTGGTATTGTTGAGAGGAATTTTGGGGTGTTTGCACGTGAGTTGTTCGTACTTTTGTTATTATTGATATTTGCACATGCGGCTTGATAAGGCTGGCTATATATATTTGGTTTGCGCATGTGGCAAGACAAAGTGAAAATATTATTATGCGCATGCGACGAGACTAGACATGCATTTACTTAATTATTGCGTAGATGGCGAGACAAGGTGGACTATGATGGGGATGATTTGTGATGACTTGTGATGGTGTGGGGGCATCGTTATTGGTAATATTTGTGTAGTGGTATACTTACCTTGTGTGAATTATGCATTTTACGTTTTGTTGTGTTGCTTTCTATGTGCCATTCGTCGTCTCTACTCTTACGTGTTGACTCGAGTTGTGATAGAACACTTGCACAAGCATACACGTAATTAATCACCCATATCGGTTTGAGAAGATGAACCCTGGTGTTTATTGATCATTTACATATATTCTCGTATACTTGCCTTATGTGTGAGAGTTGTAGTATTGGCACATGAGTTGTCCGTGCAGTCATGAGTTATTGTCACTGCTGGCACGTGAGTTGTCCGTGCGGATTTGAGATATTGTCACTCCCTTAGCACATGAGTTATTCCTGCATATATATGAGGTATTAATTCTTCTGGCACGTGAGTTGTCCGTGCAGTTGAAATTTGTAATGTGAGCACAAGATGCCAAGTGATTTGGGTTTGTTAATTGGGACCCATGACTTGGGATTATAAGGTTTAGTACCTCGGGGAAATTCTTGAATAAATCTTGTGTGAAAGCGGTTGTTCTTATTGAGTTGTTACTTGCTTTCCTTGATTTTATTTCATCGGACTTAAATTGTGTTCAACTTACTCTACGGCATGGGTCCATATTGCTAATTGTTCCATATTGCTATTGCTAATTGTTCCATACTCTACGGCATGGGTCCTATTTGTTCCATATTGCTAATTGTTGTCTCTAGTTTCTTATTGTGAGTATTGTTTTGTTATTTCTATCATGCTTAGCTTTATAATGATATCGTTCCTTGTTAGTTTCACATCCATGCTTGTACATGTTATTAAGTCCAGTAGGTGTCTTGACTGTCTCTCGTCACTACTCCACCAAGATTAGTCTTGATACTTACCGGGTACTGCTATGGTGTACTCATGCTACGCTTTCTACACATTTTTGTGCAGATCCAAGTACCTCGGAGTTTGTTGATCATTAGCTAGATGGTCGTGCATTGTTGTGGAGACTCAAGTTATACTTGTTGTCGCATTCGCAGGTCTCGGAGTCACCTTTTGAAATTTTACTTGTACTATTAATTTCTATTGTGGAACAATTATATTTAGAGATTTTCCAGCTAATTCAGTAGAGCTTATGACTTGTACTAACGGTTTTGAGATTGTTGACTTTGTATAAAAACATTATGTTTCATATTTAATAGTTGTTGGTTGAGTTTGCCATTAATTCAGTAAGTATTATGCTTACTTCCCTAGGACTAGGTGCCATCACGGCATCCTACGGAGGGAAATTTGGGGTTGTGCCAAGTTGGTATCAGAGTTTTAGGTTCATAGGCGCTACGAGTCATAAGCGAGTTTAGTAGAGTCTTAAAAATCAGTACAGAGACGTCTGTACTTATCTTCGAGAGGCTACAGAACTATTAGGAAGACTTCACTTCTTTCATTCCTATCGTGCGAGTTTATTGATCTCGAGTTTGAGCATTTGTCATTCTATTCTATCATAGATAGTGAGTATACGAGTTGCAGTTACTGACGACGCTGCCCCTAGAACCTCTGTTGCTAGGGGTCGGGGCAGAGGCCTCGGATTAGCATGAGCTATAGCTAGGGCACCTGTCAGAGTAGTAGTTGAGGAGCCGCCAGTAGCTCCGATTAGGGGACACGTACTGGAGGCGCTTGTTCCTACCTTGGACTTCAGGAGACTGTAGCACAGTTCTCGATCATGCTTGGCACATTGACTCAAGCAGGGTTGATTCCGGTTGCACCAGCTACTTCGCAGACTAAGGGAGGAGCTCAGACTCCCATTGCCCATACTCCAGAGCAGCGAGTCCACATTGGTTAGGTTGCAGGTGTCATGCCGATAAAGCTTGTTATTCTAGTTCAGCCCGTAATTCGAGTAGCGGCATCTGAGGAAGAACATCTTAGACTTGAGAGGTTCAAGAAGTATTACCCTCTTACATTCAGTGGGTTGTCTTTAGAGGATGTGCATGGGTTCCCATAGAAGTCCCACCGTATTCTCTGCACTATGGGTATTGTGGAGATGAGTGGTGTTGCTTTTACTACATTCTAAATTAAGGGAGCGACATATCAGTGGTAGCGAGCATATGAGTTAGGTAGACTAGACGATGCAGATTCAATTTCATGGACTTGGTTTTCAGAAATGTTCTTGAGAGAGTTTGTTTCCCAGACTCTTCAAGATGCATGGCATGTGGAGTTTGAGAAGCTGTGCCAGGGCACTATGTCAGTGTCAGAGTATGCCGTTAGATTCCGTGATTTGTCCAGACATACACCTTCTTTGGTATCTATAGTTAGAGAGCGGGTCCGCACATTCATTGAGGGGCTCAGTCATGGTATCCAATTCATCATGGCTCGGGAGTTTAAGATGGATGTTCCATTCCAGCAGGTGATAGAGATCGCTCGCAGATTAGAGGGCATGTGGGTTCAGGAAGGAGATGTCAGGGAGTCTAAGAGGCCTCGCAGACTGGGAGGACCTACTGGACCCTATTTTGGAGGCAGGGTACGGCATGGTAGAGGTTTTTTGGGTCAGCCAGTTCAATTTGCACTTCAAGATTTGCACGGTGTTTCAGCTACCCATGGGTCTCATAGTACCCGCACCGGACAACTTCCATAGCCATGCCAACTGAGGGGTTGCTTTGAGTATGGAGAAACATTCCATATAGTGAGAGATTGTACCAGCTTCCATACATATGTGTCATATCAGGGTGTACGGGCTCTGAGTTCTGCTCTAGTTACCGCTATATATGCATTGCCAACTAGGGGTGTAGGTCAGGCGGGTAGAGGGCGCCCAGGGGGGGGGGACCCATTGATATGATTTCTACGGTAGGGATGAGGTTGATGTACTAGCAGATATCGTTACATGTGTGGTTTTCGATATTCATAGAGAGGAGCATCATTCTTATTTTGATTCAGTTTTACTTATCGGGCTAAGTTCTCCTATCTTGCTTCCCATATGTGGGAGCTTCGTTATTTTGTACTCTACTTATGTGTTTACCCCTGTTATGAGATTCTATAGTGGTTGACTGTGTATATCATTTTGTTTTATTCATTATTGAGAGCTATGAGCCTAGATGTGACTTTATGTTACCCATTACGGTAGGTTTTGATGTAATTTCTGGGTGGTTAGTTGTGATTTATGATTTAGATGCTCTACCGGCGTGGGAGTTCAGTATGTGTTGTGATTTTGTTAGCGGAGTTGAATTAGTGGAAGGTTTCGGTTGGAATGATATGTATACTACTTGTGATTCCGAGTTGAGGATGGGGTTCTCGTGTATTCATGAAGTTTGATATGTTTTAATCGGGCTGCGTGCCACAGTGAAGTTATATTATTATAAGATCCTTGTGATTTGTTCATATATTTACTGATATGGAGTTGTGCCAGTCAGGCTTGAATGATGGTTTTCTTATTCATTTCTCTTTGCATATTCAGTCATTTGCGTATTGTGCTTATTAGGTTTTAGCGTGCGAAGAAGGTGCCCAGGTGGCATTAGAGGTGACTTGTTGATTCGGGTGAATGGTTATAAGGTCCTCATGTTTAATGCATCGTTGTCAGTGTTGTGAAGATTTGGAACATGGTTCTAGCTGGTATGAGGTTAATTGCTAGTGCTAGGTTTGATTATGGGCAGCTATTGTGATCAAAAATGTTGTTATGGGCATATGTTTGATATGTTACGTCATGTGGTTGTACTTGGTGGGTGTAGGCATGACTTGTTACGGCTGGTTGAGGCTGACACCGTGTGTTGATGTGGGAATCGGGTATTTTGGGAAATGATCGGATGGGGAGAAATTTGGTTCTACGGTGTACTACTGTCGGTGGAAGGAATGATTTTTAATTGAGATGGTGTTGTCGGGCCTATATTGATTGGGGTGACATGGGATCATCCGCGAGTATATGTATGATGAGTACTTTCAGTGATTGATGACTTTGGAATGGTTTTTGGCACATTCGAGGATGAACGTTTGTTTAAGATTGGGAGGATGTAACGACCTGACAGTTCGTTTTGAGAAGTAGCGTCTGTTCGGTGACTTAAGGTCTTGAGAAGTTTTGTATTATCTTTTATGACTTGTGTGTGTGGTCGAGTTTGGATTTTGGATGATTCGGGATTGGTTTGGATGAAGTATTCTTGCTTTAGAAACTTAAGTGGTAAGAGTTGACCAGAGCTTGACTTTTGGGTATACGACTCCAAAATGTTGTTTTGACGATTCCAATAGCTTTGTATGGTAATTTTGGACGTAGGCGTGTGTCCGGATTTGGATTTGGAGGTCCTAAGCTAATTTGATGCATTTTAGACAAACTAGAAAGTTGAAGGTTTGGACGGTTGCGAAGTTTGACCGAGAGTCGAATTTGATGATATTGGGTTCAAATTTTGGTTCTGGGAATCGGAATAGCTTCATTATGTCATTTGGGATAGGTGTGCAAAAATTGGGTTTATTTCGGGTTGATTTGATAAGTTTCGGCACAAGTTTTGGAAGTTGGAAGATTTGAAAATACATAAGTTCGATTCGAGGCGCGATTCGTAGTTTGGATGTTGTTTGATGTGATTCAAGATTGAAGCTTTATTATCCAAAATTATTTTCTATGATTTTTATTTATGATGTTAAGTTATTTTGGCTAGATTTGAGCCGTCCAGATGTTGTTTCACATGAGAAGGTCATTATAGAGTATCGGTCTCGCTTCTTTGAGGTAAGTATCTTGCCTAACTTCGTGTGGAGGAAACTACCCCTTAGGATTTGATTCTTTTGTGCTAATTGTGTCATGTAAAGGTCGTGTACGTGAGGTGACGAGTATATACTCGGGGTTATTTCTGGGAATTTGATCGTTTTAGGCTCTTAGGTTCTTATGTCCTTTAAAAATGAAGTTGTTTTATCATGTTAAATCCTCCATTTACTAAATTCGCCCTTACGTGTCTTATTTGGAGTTGACTGATTCATGCTCTACCCTTGTTGCCAATAAATTCTTATGTGCCTTAATTGAAGTTATCGCCTCTTTTATTACCATGTTGTCTTTTCTGTAATTATTTAATCTTAATCGAAGTTATCATTATCGGTTCCGTAATTGCTTAACCTTAATTGAAGTTATTATTATCTCTTCCGTAATTGCTTAACTTTAATTGAAGTTTTGTTATCCCTTTCATTGGTGACTTATCCTTATTTGATATCATTGATTTATGCTATCTCTCTTATCGTCGAGTTGTACTTATGTGGAATCATTGTTGTGCATTATCTCTCCCCTTGTTGAGCTATTATTGTTGAAACCTTTACTACCTGTTATGTCCTTCATTGTGAGCTTGTTCTTCCGTTTCTTTGTGTTCTGTAGTTCTTGTGTTGATTCACTTACCGTACTCTCGTGTTATTGTTGTTGTTGATGTTGTACTCAGTATTATTGAGCTGAGGGTTATGCGTGGTTATGGTATTGAAATTGTTTTGTTGAAAAGTTATGGCATATAGGCACATGCGGTGAAAGACCTTATTTTGTGTTGTTATGTTTTGGCACACGTGGTATTGTTGATAGGATTTTGGGGGTGTTCACACATGAGTAGTCCGTGCTTTTGTTACTATTGATATTTGTACATGCGGCGTGACAAGGCGCACTATATATATGTGGGTTTGCATATGTGTCGTGACATGGTGAGAATATTATTATGCGCATGCGGTGAGATAAAGCGGGTATTTAATTTATTGTTGCGCACGTGACGAGATAAGGTGGGGTATGTCGGGGATGATTTGTGATGAATTGTGATGGTCTGGGGGCATAGTTATTAGTAACATTTGTGCAATGGTGTGCCTACCTTGTGTGAGTTGTGCATTTTATGTTTTGTTGTGTTGTTTCCTATGTGCCATTCGTCGTCTCTACTCTTATGTATTGACTCGAGTTTTGATAGAACACTTGCACAAGTATACACGTAATTAATCACCTATATTGGTTTGAGAAGATGAACCCTGATGTCTATTGATCATTTATATATATTCTTATATACTTGTCTTCTGTGTTCAGCTTACTCTACGACGTATTACCTGTTTGTTCCATGTTGCTAATTGTTGTCTCTAGTTTCCTATTGTGAGTATTGTTTTGTTATTTCTACCATGCTTAGCTTTATAATAATATTGTTCCCTAATAGTTTCACGCCCATCCTTGTACATGTTATTAATTCCATTAGGTGTCTTAACTGTCCCTCGTCACTACTCCATCGAGGTTAGTCTTGATACTTACTGGGTACCGCCGTCGTGTACTCATGCTATGCTTTCTGCATATTTTTGTGCAGATCCAGGTAGCTTGAAGTTTATTGATCAGTAGCTACCTTATCGGGCATTACTGTGGAGACTAAAGGTATACATGCTATCATGTTCGTAGGCCTCGGAGTTACCTTATGACATTTTACTTGTACTGTTTATTTCTATTCTGGAACAGTTGTATTTAAATATTTTCTAGTAAATTCAGTAGAGTTTTTGACTTGTACTACCGGTTTTGGGATTGTTGTCTTTGTATAAAAAAATATTTTGTTCCATATTTAATAGATGTTGGTTGAGTTTTTCATTAATTAAGTAAGTTTTAAGCTTATCTAGTCCCTAGGACTAGGTGCCATCACGACATCATACGGAGGGAAATCTGAGGTCGTCACATTCTTCTACATGCATTAAGTGTACACTCTAACACCCATTCTTAGCTCCCTGTGAAAATCGACTCTGACTCATAGTTGGGCACTATTCTTCGAACGACCTCTTCCACTCATTGTTGAGTGTGGATCACCTGCAACTAGTCAAAAATATCATCGATCCTCGGGAGGGGATATTGTTTCTTAATGGTTACCTTATTTAGTTGTTGGTAATTAATACACATCCTCAACTAATCATCTTTCTTGCAAACAAATAGCACTAGGGCTCCCCATGAGGAAATACATGTTCGAATAAAGCTCTTATTAAGAAGGTCCTTCAACTGATCTTTTAATTCCTCCAACTCAGCAAAAGACATCATGTACGGAGGAATAGATATCAGTTGCGTATCGGGTGACATATCGATAGAAAACTCGATCTCTCTCTTGGGAGGGATATCTGGGAGCTCGTCAGGAAACATATCAGGGAATTCATTAACAACCTGAACCGACTGAATGTTGGGAGGTTTTACCTCCGTCTCTTACACCCGTACCAAATGGTAGAGACGTCCTTTTGTGATCATCTTGCGAGCCATAAGATAAGAATTAAACTTTGCTTTTGGCGATGCGACATTGCCCTTCCATTTGATAATGAGATCTCCCAAAAAGCTAAAGCGAAGAACCTTCTTCCAACCATCTACTGTAGCATAACAAGATGCCAGCCTATCCATACCCATAATAATATCAAATTCCACTATTTCTAACTCATTCAAATCAACCGAGGTATGGTGATCATGAATCACCACATCACAACCTCGATATATCCGCCTAACTACCACGGACTCACCCACGGGCATGGAAACTTCATATGGTTGTGGTAACAACTCAGGTACTTAACCATATTTACTAGCAACAAATGGAGTAATATACGACAAGGTAGAAGCTGCGTCTATCAAACCATACACATTAATAGAGAACATAGATAATATACTTGTAACGACGTCTGGTGATGATTCTAGATTCTGACGACCTAACAATGCATATATGTGATTCCACTATTGCCCACCCAGGCTAGACATTCCACCTCGACCCCTACCTTTTCCCATCGACAGTTGCATAACTTGCTCATGAGGATGCGCTATCGAGGAAGAATTTGTTGCAGATCATGTTGGTGCCATCACACCAGCCACATTTCTCATTGGGCAAAAGCGCATGATATGATCGGGCTTCCCACAAGAATAGCACAGATCTGAACCCTGACGAGAGTGCCCGAGATGATTCCTACCATATCAGCCATAATGCGATATCGGGTGCCTCATCTAACTGGGGTCTCCAACAAAATGTGATCTCTGTTCTCGGGAATTCTAGTCCTGACCGGAGCAAGTGATTCGATCACGATACTGACCCTGGATTTGTGACATTGCACCAGTCGCTAGATAAGATGGTTGTTAAGGGAACGAAGGTCTAAACTCATCTCGTGACTCTCCCATATCATCAATAGACCAGGCTCTCTTATGTTGGCCCTGGTCATGCTCTCTAGATGCTTGATGCGTTCTCTTGCAATCCTTTATGTTCTGCGCATATGCTTGAATACGAGCAATATCCGTAATCGGGTTCAAAGAAGCCGTGCTACATTAATTTATCAGATACAGTCCTAGACCGACCATAAATCGATGTATCCTC
The DNA here is from genome assembly GCA_000715115.1 of Nicotiana otophora. Taxonomy (NCBI): domain Eukaryota; kingdom Viridiplantae; phylum Streptophyta; class Magnoliopsida; order Solanales; family Solanaceae; genus Nicotiana; species Nicotiana otophora. The sequence goes on along the minus strand of AWOL01S0051924.1, from coordinate 1,901 downwards.
ATCTTAACCACCACTGATGGAGCATACCCATACCAAGCAGTTAAATTGCATGTTGTACTCCCATACACTCATATTACCTTGATCCAACCACAAGAATCTATCTTGTTTAGTTCAACGAAGTTCAACGGGCAAATACTACTGCAAGAATGCCTCAGATAATTCCCTCCAACTTGTTTTCAGGGGCAAAGGATCACCTAGACTATTCGCAAGACTGATACCATATAACGGCTATATCCAACATTCTGTAAGAAGTAAGCTCTACGAACTCGGTATCAGTGGCATGCATTACTCGTAAGCTCCGCTGCATTTGATCTAGGAAATTATGGGGGTCTTCATTTGGATATGTTCCTGAGAATACTGGGGGTGTCCAAATTAATGAAATCCAAAACTCTTGTGTTGACTGCTCTATCTAAGGTGGCAGGGGCCCGACATTGGGCTTGAGAGTCCACTAATTAGTCAACAGCTGCACTGCACTTCTCATATCTAAATCCTTCTCGGGAAAATCGGGTGAGGAATATGGGGTACATTAGTTTCTCTATGTTGTTCCGGAGGTGGTGGTGTTGTCCCTGTACCATCCTCATCGTGAGGTCTATGTTGACCCATAGGGGCAGGTGGCACCTAACTGATACCTTCTCCTCCTTCTTCATTCAATCCTTGAATAAGTGTCTAATGTCTCGTGGTAGGCATCTCTATAAACATAAACAAGATGAGGTTTAGAAGCGAATACTTATGACTCAATTCTATTGCGCGATCTAGATCAGAAAGAAATGTATTCACCCTTGATATTATGTAGCCTCCTACTTATAAGTATGTGCACAACACACCCATAAACAAGATTCTACTAGATACAACTTGCATACTTCCTAGGACACGACCTGCTTGATGCCAAGTTTTTCATACTTTAACCTTGGGAGGTGGGACTGATACACTATGTATGAAGGTCCATTCGAACCGATGTTCATACTTGAACCATATAACATAGAATTTAGGCTGACAAGGCCTTAAAGCAAAAATTTACATGAACACAGCTAGTTATGGAAAAGACCTTAGCATTGATATATTTACATTACCCATTCATATTAGCATAGACATATGTTTCCATCGGGGTTACCATAATCTTTTACACATACCGACCACTAGTCTAGTCTACAAGCCTCTAAGATCATCAAAATATAATACATGTATACAACTTGGTCGGGATAGGACCCCACCATACCAAAAATGATTAGAACATATGTTTCAATACCTATCGACTTTTGAACAGCTACTCCGGAGAAATGGAGAGCGACAACCAACAGCTAGAATGTAAACCTATTGGGATAGGGCGTCACCGGGCCTATATGTACCTGTGGGCATAAACACAACTCCCAAAAAGGAAGGACGTTTGTACGAAAAATGTACTGAGTATGTAAGACTATGAAAACATGTAAAATCAGTGCCAGAACATAAGAGATAAGGGTACTTGATATCAACCTGATTACCGAAGAAAAGCCACTATAGGCATAAACGGTAGAAACCATAAACTTAGAATTGTACAAACTTTATGAAGGGTTACGCAACTCATGGGGATTGTGCACTAATTACAATATAACATTAGTTAGCCATTCTTTGGGGAATATCATTTCATATCGTACTTGGCCTCACAGAGGACTCAGTAAGGTTTATTTCTTTCATCACATTGTATCCGGCCTCACAGAGGACTCAGTAAGGTTTATTACATCATTCAGTATTCGACTGTATGGGTAACTCGGCTGTACTCGGTCACGCAAGGGCTAGATTATACCCGCCCACACAAGGGCTCGATATTATATCACATTGTGTCTCTTCATACCCGACTGATTAGTGGTTGCATAATAGATTCCGTACTGGTTCATCTATAATGCGGCTCGGTGTATATATAT